>JAJFDK010000029.1:0-281213 GCA_028637775.1 Xylariaceae sp. X167 | reverse complement strand
AGGAGAGTAGAGGAGAGTAGAGGAGAGTAGAGGAGAGTAGAGGAGAGTAGAGGAGAGTAGAGGAGAGTAGAGGAGAGAAGGAGGGTAGAGAAGTAATGATAAATGTAGTGGTTATCGAAATTTGTGTAAGGAAAAGAAGATGAAAGAGAATAGATATAAGAGATAAAGATGATGAAGAGAAGAGAATGAGGAATAAATGATAGAAAGGTAAATAATGGGAAAGAATAGTAAAATAAACAATGATGTATTGATTGACGTATATATATGTTAAGAGTAGGTGTGATGGATATAATAGAAGAATGATATGGAAGGAAGATAATAGGGGTAAATGAGTTTAAATAGGAGGTGCGATGAATAAAGTAAATTATAGGTATAAGTATAAATTAAGGAGTTTAGTGGATGAACATTGAATTAGTGGTTGAACATCGTGATGGTGGTGGACATCGTATGTATGAAACATTACGATATTGCATAAACATTGTTTCAATGCATAGTAATTATGTTTTATACAATATTCATTTAAAAAAATTATTATTTATTTATAATCACTATAATCATATGCATCAAAAAGAAGAAATGAAAATTATGATACTTGTTTAACAGAATATTATACTGATCATTATGCGTCTTTCTAGTCATTATCAATATATTGAAATAGTCATCAAAGTGGCATTATCACTAAAATGATGATGATATTCATTTAATAGTGTTATACAGTAGTTTCGACATGGCTGTGCATATTTAACGCGCTGACTAAGTTTGGCATTCTCCCGACACTATGCTAAAAAATGGGGACCCCTCGCATAGGTAGGTATCGGAAACAGAAAGTGTCCGCCGGTTTTCACTCTGCCAGATTCAACCACGGATCACGATGCTAGATCTACCTACGGATCACCATGTATCAACTTCGCATTGTGAGCAAGGTCTCATAGGTAATTGATCTCTCGTTTATTTTACACGTCTAGAGCCTTGTTTCTGTTTGATACTTTCCTCCAACCAAATACGGAGACCATTCAGTGGTTGAAACATTGGACTATCTTTTCATGATTACCAGTTGAATTCCCATTGCACGAGTGATTACAGACCAGTTTCAATATCGAAGTCGAAATGACAGTGCAAGAGAGTCGATGGGACGAAACAAACACGGCAGCAAAGGCAATTCACTGGCACTCAGATTAGCCGTAGGGATTATCTGACGTGGAGGCCTCTCGCTTGCGTCGTCTTACCATGAACCCCAGCATCACCCTCGACAGTCGAAAGCCATCCTGAACTTGGCGACAGCAACGACGATGACAGCGATATCGGCTCATGGGCTTCTTTTCTTTTCTGTTGATCATGCCAGTGTGGCAACATCAGGACACGTCTCGACACGTCGTTGTTCATCCGAATCTCAGAGTACGAGTACTCGTAGTCATTCGCTAGTCCCACTGATTTGCTCTTCGTCCATGTACGAGACTCTCGAATCACATCTCTAAGTGGGATATCAACACCTCACTAAAGACGTCTAGCATCACGATTCCCCATAAGATACGAGTAATCAGAGACATGCCGGCGACAGCACGGCACAGAGTCAAGCTTTCGACTGCCGGCCGGTAGTATCACTAATCCCTTCCGACGGTAGCTAAACCGCGTTCATGTTAGTTCGCGATGGTCACATAGCGATTGGGTCGACAGAGGTGGGAACATCCACCCGCGGTTGACGGATTAGGTAGGAGACGCTGTCTATCATGAGGCGACTTACGACATCCGCACAAGTGGCAACCTCATAGGGCCATTAGCCAGTTCCCTACCGAGCAGTGGAGAAGGTCAAGGTGAACAAAAGGGGATAGTGAGGTGTACGGAACCATGTCGGCGACGATCTGTCACGCTCTATTTCTCAGCCGCCTCAACGTCATCCCGGAGAATTTCCTTAAGCGCTCTAAGCCCTCTGCGCTATTGAAACCCTCGGCATCTACGGGAGAGCGACCGACCAATTCGTACGTAAGTAATAATCCGTCCGAGAACTCCCAATGGAATACCTATACGAACAATTCCGGACCGAGCTTACCGAAGTAGGTCGATCAATTGACTTATCCCTTTTACTCACTAACTCGTCCTTAACCGACAGGTCGCCTATGAACTGGTAGATGATCTTCAGGACTTCACAGTCATCGCCAGCATGTCCGGCTGTGACCTGAAGCGCTAGATGCTGGGCTGGGTCCGGATATTCCCATCTTTTGCCTTCCTAGGAAGCGAAGACAGACGGCGGCAGATCATGGAGTTTTGATATCGTATGGATGAGCGTTCATCTGCAGCTGAATGACGCAAAAGGTCGATTCAGTGGCAGCCCGATATGCACGTATCGTGACATCGTCATGGTTGAACCCTCCGGACCCATGAAGATTGGCATACGCAGACGCTTCCATGAACTGTCGGATCAGCGATGCTCAGCCCTGGCGGCCTCTCGTAGAGCCTCTGGGGGTTGAAGATCTGATAGGTCATCCGAACGGCGTTTACGAGATGTGAGAGTCGGCGTTTGAAAGTGGACTCACGATCTTTGATCTGCATTGCTTGCAAGCGACACAGATGTCGAGGTGACGAGATTGAAGTGTTGATGTCTTGAAGACAACGAACATAAATAGAGGCTTGATGTCCGCAGTAAGACCAACATCTCCTCCTCATCATCATCACAACATCACAACATCCTCAACCAACATCCTCACTTTACTTTCCAAACCACATCAATAAATTCCATCACCATGCGTACTTCCGCTGCTCTTGCTTTGGCTTCCTCCGTTGGCTTGGCCGCTGCCAACACTGGTGTAAGTGCCGAGCAGCGTCCTTTCTCTCTCTCTCTCTCGACTTTTAAGAGATTCTAACAAATGTTTAGGGAGTCCACGCTGCTGGCGCCACTGTCACCTTTGGCTATGAGCAACGTAAGAATACCATCTCCCGTTTATAATCTCATGGTCATTAACATCTTCCGTCAGAGCAAATTGCCGGCATTGGCATGCCTCACCAAGGTGCCGCTCACCTCATTGCCGCTGATGCCGGTCTTGAGCATCTCCTCCGTGGACTTCTCGGCCGCTACTTTACCAACAACATCGTCATTGACGCTGCCCTCCGACACTACACCACCGTGATCAGGGAGTCCACTAGCTTGATTGAGATCCTCAACCAAATTGTCTGTGACAAGGCCGCTCCTGTTCCTGACACCAAGCCAGAGCCTGTCCCTGCGCACAACTGGTGGAACTGCGGCGACCGTTCGCCCTGCAAGTGGCTCGATCTCCAGCTGGCTGAGACCGTTCTCGCTGCTGCCCCTGCTGAGGCTGCTCTCCCTCACCCCAACTCTCTGTACCTCCCCAAGGCCGACTTCAAGTACCCCTTCGACACCTGGGTCACTGCCTCCACTGGCGCTCTCCAGATCACTGTCGACGGAAAGAGAATTAAGGAGCAGGGCGATGGAAGCTTCTTGATCCCTGGTGGTATGTCTCCCCTTAATAAACACATGACAGGAATAGTAGGTAGTCTAACGAATCGCAGGCACCCTTACCAGCGCTGTCAAGTACCGATCTCCCGGTGGTGCCAAGATTCAGTTCTCCGCTGCCTGCTCCCAGGACACTCCCTGCCTCGGCCGTGAGCTCCTCGACTGGAACGCCGGCTACACCTACGCCAGCAAGCCTGATGCCGACATCCACATTGGCAGCTACGACTACGACGTCATCTTGACCATCGCCGACACCTCCAAGACCACGGAGCAGTTCACCGTCCTCGCTGATGGCAAGGAGGTCTCCAAGACTCACGGCCCCCTGACTCTCGGCGACGACAAGTACGACCCCGTCAACATCCCCATGATCTGGGTCTCCGAGGGCAAGCTCGGTGCTCTCGAGTCCATCACCCACGGCGGTTTCTGGGGCTCTTTCCGTATCCCTGCTGGTGAGTAACCTTTCCCCTCAATTGCAGCCAACATCGACGACTAATCAACGATGAACAGGTACCGAGAAGGCCACCATCCACCTCGAGCACTTCGAGCCCAACTGGCCCGACTACCGCTTCTCTTACCGCCTGGACAAGCTCTGCCAGTGCTAAGCGCCTTTACTACCCCAGTGTAGCCTGGCTATGAAGTTATGAACAACAATTGTGTCTCAGAGAGAGCAATGAATGTGCGCCACCCAGATTGCAGGACAAGAACTTGGGCACGGGAATTGGAATTGGATAGGATTTGGGGATATGGTTTTGGGGGGAAGAAATAAGGGGTGGATTTATAGGACAGAAAATAGGAATATATGGTTTTCGTTTCTTTTTTACATGCTGCTCTCGCTTTTGAACTCGACATAAACGTATTTGAGTCTGGAAAGTTTAAGATGATCGGGGAATAGGGGTTGAGCGTAAGTTCAACCAGCCGAATTGCTCATGTTCAAGACATACTGATGAGTAAACAGAAAAGGGGCGAGTAAGAAAACATAGTCGTGGTGACTTACACAATCGATTCAACTGGCCGTAAATTCTACCTAGTGGTGAGCATTTCTTGATAATACCTGGGTTTTCTTATGTTTTCATCAAATCTTTTATATTCAACTCAGTGATGATGGTCATGATAGTGAAGACTCAGATCAATCATATCCGTCACCGGTATCTCAAAGTGTCTCCTACCAACTCCTCAAATTCAACTCACCTTAGCATCCGTACTCACGTAACTCAACTCACACAATGAATGACAAAACGGTTCCTCCAACCGTTATGCATAAACAACCCTCCGTATTCACAACCTTACCTTACCTTACCCAACCCAGCCACCCTTCCTTTCAACTCTTCCTTCGTCTGCTAAAGCAGCAAGCACACTATTTTAACTCCGACCCTCACCTAAAAATAATCACCACTCTTTCCCATACGTCTTCCAGCTTACGACTCCGTTTCACGTCGAAACCAACCCAAACACCATCCACGAATCTCCTAGTATTCACATACGAATCCCAACGCAAAGCCACCACAGCATACGTATTCACGCTCACTTTTTTCACTCACCAAGAACGAGATCTCTTGAACCGGGCGAAGAGCATTAATTCCCCAACCTCCGATCTGACGTGAGAGAATCTTGGATTCTTGGTAGGACCGCACGGTTATCAGATGCATTCACTAAACGCATAACCCGTAACCCCGATACAGTATAACATACTGTGCATACCCCAACTCTCTGAAGCACACACACACAAGGCCTTTATTTCTTCTTCTAGCCGTGAATCGTGATATACATACATATGTATGTGATTCCAACGGATCACTCAAGACACCTCGCACAGATCGTAACCGAGAAGAAAAGCACCGGAACAATGGATAGATCTCGGTACATAGTAGTACACCCTATCGTAAGTAGATCGATCGGTGGAGCGGACTGGACCAAACCAACGTCGTGATCAGTAAACAACACAAATAATAGACGCCCTAAGTGTGAATTGAGGATCTCAAGATCATGTGTCCCAATCCTCATCGGGTTATGCACTTACATTCTGTAAGTTCAAGTTGTGGCGCCAGCCAAGGTCAATCCCGTGTGCTTCGGGATTGTAGGTACAGATACCTCTCCACGATAGAAACAAACTGTTAGGTACCTTACCCACCCATTCGTTACCAACTTGTTACCCCAATGCGCGCTGGCGGGTCGTAAATTATAGGACGCGTCTTGTCTTGTCTTGCTAAAGAAGAAGTTTCGATCTCGCGACACTCTCCCGAGCCCCGAGTCCCGAGCCCCGAGCTCGCTGTAGGTATCTGGGGACGTCCAAAAAGTTCCACGAGTTGATTTTGCGCTACACGTCTACGAGGCTTAGTGCCAATCGCGCAGACCCAGAAAAGGTGGTATTTACTCGGTATGTGCCGGTAAGCAAGTCAATATCGACTTCCTTCCGTCCGTCCGTATGGATGGCATGGCACGAAGCAGGGAAATGCTTCGTTCCGCGGCTGTACGGAATATGTACGGCGCATGTAGGACAGCTTATGCCGGCAGTCTGCGGCAAACAAAGGCTTGGCGGGAGCTTGCGATGCGTACGTCCGTGACAGTGACAGGCCCTGATTATCTATCTATCTCGAGTGATTCGGTAGTACGTCCTATGAGGTACAGCCATTTCTGAATGCGAAAAGACGCCCCTGGTGTAATCCGTGGACACTCATACGCCATGCTTGCAATCAAAATACCGCGACGGGGGAATCAACAACATGTACATAGTCTCGTCTCATGGGCAGTTTGTAAAAGGTTCCATTGATCAAAACTTCATCAAAACACTGTAACAACATGGTATCAAAATTCCCCGGCTTGAAGAAACTAAAAGTGGCCTGCTCCTGAATTTAATTGTGATTTTTCTTCTTTTTTTCCTTTCTTTTTTTAGTTTGACTTTTTTTCATTTCTTTGTTGCCTCGTGGACGACAGCAATGATCTTGTCAACAATGGATGGGTCCGAGAGCTGTAGGGAAACGTGAGCAACTTATCTCCGGAAAGTGCACGAGAAGAAACAAGGGGGATACATACCGTTGTCGTATCACCAAGCTGGTCCTCCTCACCAGCCAGAATCTTTCTCAAGATGCGGCGCATAATCTTGCCACTGCGGGTCTTGGGTAGATCGGGAACAATGTAGATGGCCTTAGGAGCGGCAAAAGGTCCAATGCTTCTGCGGACCTGCAGAATGAACTCCTTTCGTAGCGCATCTGTAGCTTCCTGACCCTTGACGGAGACGAAGGCATTGACAGCCTGGCCGGTGAGCTCGTCGGCAATACCGACGACGGCAGACTCGGCCACAGCAGGATGCTCGATAAGAGCGGCTTCGATCTCGGCGGTCGAGAGACGGTGGCCACTGACATTTACGACATCATCAACACGTCCCCTGATCCAGTAGAAGCCGTCAAAATCGCGGCCAGCACCGTCACCAGTGAACTACATCAATGTTAATACATGTTTCTTTCTCGGCATGAGCAGATCACCTACGTAGTATCCCTTGTATACATCGAGATAAGTCTCCATGTATCGCTTGTGCGCACCCCAGACGGTACGGGCCATGCTAGGCCAGGGCTGCTTGAAGGCAAGAACACCCTCGACATCATTTCCGTGAATCTCATCACCAGAGATAGGGTCAATGATGGCAGGTTCAACTCCGAAGAAGGGCAAAGAAGCGCTTCCAGGTTTCGTCGGGGTCACACCAGCAAGGGGCGTGATGACGTTGGATCCAGTCTCAGTTTGCCAGTAGGTCTATTTCGTTAGCAGTTATTCGTCGTTGTTCTTCTCAGCAGAGATTCAACTTACATCAACGACGTGCGCCTCCTCCTTACCCACCGTCTCGAAGTACCATTTCCAGACTTCAGCGGCGATAGGCTCTCCGACGGAACCGAGAACTCTCAGCTTCGGCATGCGGGCCTTGACAAAGTCATCACCCGCACGCTTCAGTAATCTGAGCGCAGTGGGAGCTACGTAGAATTGGGTGATCTCGTGGGTGTCGATGATGTCCCAGTAGCGAGAGAAGTTGGGGTAAGCGGGTGTACCCTCGAACACCACCGTGGAAACACCGAGAAGTAGAGGCGCATACACCACGTAAGTGTGACCAGTGATCCAACCGACATCACCACCGCAGAAGTACCGGTCACCATCGTGGATATCGAACACGTACTTTCCGGTCATGGCGGCACCGAGAAGGTAACCTCCAGTAGTGTGCATAACACCCTTCGGCTTGCCAGTGGATCCAGAAGTGTAGAGCAAGAACAAAGGATCCTCGGAGTTCATGACCTCGGGGGCGATGTACGAGGGCCATTTCTGGACCTCCTCGTGCCACCACACATCACGACCAGGTGTGAATGGGACATCAGCACCGGTGCGCTTGAAAACCAGTACGTTGGTGACATCGGGGCACTGCTTGAGCGCATCGTCGACGATTTTCTTGGTGCCGATAAGCTTGCCACCTCGCTTGCCCTCATCGGAGGTGATGACAACCTTGGATTGACCGTCGATAACACGGTCGCGTAAAGAATCGGCTGAGAAACCAGCAAACACAACAGAGTGAACGGCTCCAATACGGGTAATGGCGAGCAGGGCGATAATAGCTTCGGGAATCATGGGCAGGTAGACGGCAACGGTGTCTCCTTTCCGGACGCCCATCTTCTTGAGAACGTAGGCGACCCTGGAAACCTCGCGGAGTAGCTCTCCGTAAGTCAAGTTACGGCCCTCACCGGGCTCGTCGGCTTCGTAAATGATAGCAACGCGATCAGGGTCCTTGAAAGCATGTCTGTCTACGCAGTTATAAGCGGCGTTAAGCTGGCCCTCGGGAAACCAGGCAACATCGCCATTTACCAGGCTTCCAGATCGGACTGTGTCGAAGTCACGCTGCCATGTCAGAAGCTCCCTGGCCATTCTGGCCCAGAACTTGTCAGGTTCTGTGATAGATTCCCTGTACAACTTCTGATACTCCTCGAAGCCTACACCATGTCAGCGACCCGCTATGAATGACTAGATGCCGGCACATCACGCCGGTCCTGGTCGACTTACTACCCAAGTGAGGCTTGCTGGGATGCTCTTCATGAAGTTAGCCATTGATGATTACCCATGCTTACAAAACACTAGGAACATGGACGAGCCATGAGAGGGTTGGTGAAGCTTACTCGCGAGCATTTTCTCTGGGGGGTCTGCATTACTCGAAGTCAGCGCCACTCATCCTAGGCTATCTGGTCTATCTAGTCTCATAGACGGCGCACAATGCCATGTGCAGAGTACGGCAGAGTTAAGGGGATAGATGGGTCTTACGAAAAGTATCGACGAGATGGGCCTCGCCGACCACCAGTGCCTTGGTTTCACTCATGTTTGCAACGCAAAGAAGGGATGTCGATGTTCAAGGACGATGTGGCGGGGCAGGTCCGCGGGATAAGACGCCGAGACGATGAGGACAAGAATATATGCGCGAACAGAAACCTCGAGACGTCCAGAAGAGAAGCTTGAGGAAGCAGAGGAGACAGACGAGGAAAAGAAATTTTACAGGATCGCAAGAAAACGTAGGGGAGAAAAAGAAGGGGGAACAGGAGGGTCAGCACGTGGGCAAGAATCAGAGGGAACAGTCTAGCTTTGTATATCCATGAGATTGTGGCCGCAGACGAGAGATAGAGAAAAAGAAAGTCGCCAACCTACACTAGTTGTTCTCCGTGCATGCCGCCTACATAATCACCGCTTCCCGTTCAATTCACGGACGAGGGAGCCCTGGGCAGGCAGGTACTCGTAGCTACCTGCTGTGCCATGTTGGTGCTACGGTAGCCATGGTACCTTGCGCTTACATGGTGGACTGCCACCGACTTGGAAGTCGCCTCTATTCCGGGCAGGGAGGCGGTACCTTTGATGACACCCCACGTACCTCCAGTGACACCGGAACCCTGCACACCGGAGAGGTACACGCGTACATGATGTTGTACCTACCCCACGTGAGTTATAGGCTGAACACTTACCGATGAGGCTAGTCGAGATATGTAGCGCGCACTAGCCACCGAGACTAGCTGTCTACAGTATGCGCACGATAGGCACGTACCTCATAATCTCAGACCGATCTGTAGCCGTGGAGTTCACCTTAAGCCATATCGGGTAATTATATGCGAGATCTAAGCCCCATAAATACAGACACTAGGCCAAAAGGGGAATTCGGTGAAGACCGGCAGAAGGTCAAATGGCGCCAGGTGGAAGGTGAAGCCACAAATTCCCCGTTCACGATACCTACTTTTTAACAACCTCCCAGGTTGAACAACTGATAAACCTCATTTTCCGGTGGCAGCCACCTCATGTCCGATATATTTGAGTACAGGAATCAATTCTCATCATCGTCGTCGAACTTTTGAGACCCTTCCCTGGGCGAGATCCGGCGCAATTCAACTCCTTGTTGTGCGGGTCATCTCATCAGTGTCATGCATCGTTGGTACAGATTGGATGCCACGACCCTGCATTGTATGACTACCTACCTTCCTCCCTACCCCGGGATGCTGTTTGAATAGGTCTTCAGCCTTGCTTACTCTGTTCGTTGATGTAGATGTCATCTCCAACTTCACCTGTCATGCTTGCAACCAGGCCACCACCAAGGAAACCGCCAGGTCCGGAGCCTCAACCTATCACAAGGTCTGAATACGAACCTCCCGAGCCGGTCAGCCGCATCAAGAGGACCTACCCATGGAGACGCAAGCTGGAAGTGCTTCGCTACCTGGAAAACCATCGTATCCCTCTCCGTCCCGACCTCTCGGACCATGTTGGCGTGAGGCTTGACGGTGCCAGCCCCGTTGAGGAGGGATTCCGGCGTCCCTTCCTTAGGGAGGCTGCTGCTCACTTCGGAATTCGAAGCTGGGGGACGGTGCAGTCCTGGTGGGCAAACCGATTCCAAATATTGCAAGGGCCGCGCCGACGAGCCCCTAGATTTCGGCCCCGGTGGCCGGACCTGGAGGTCAGGTTGTTTTCGGAATTCTGTTCTGCCAGGCAAGACCGCCGTCTCATACGACGAAGTTGGTTTAAACGTCGTTCCATGGCGCTGTTTAGAGACATCTACCCTGAACGTTCCAACGTCTTCGCTTTCTCCAACGGTTGGTTCAGAGGCTTCTTGAAAAGGTTCCAAATCACGCATCGTCGGGTTACGCACGCTTCCACCAGGTTGCATCAGGAGATTGTAGACAGCGTGAACGACTTCCTCCAGTTCATCCGGCGCAACTCCAGAATGACAGGATCTTGGATGAACGTTACGTTAATGAGCGACCCTGTGGAGGGCCTCAGCCTCCAACGATTCCCTCCCCACCTAATCATCAACCTTGACGAGACCCCGATGCCATTCGAATTCCTCGATGGGTATACGTTCGAGCACAAGGGTAGTCAGGCCGTTCAGGGCAGGTCAGACCGAAGTGGGTGGTCCAAACGGCAGGCTACCTTAGTTTTGACGATCGTGGGCGACGGAGACTCTTGCGATAATCACCATCTCAGACCTGTAATCATATTCCACGGCAAGGGCACCGTTTTGGCAAGGGAAGAGACGCTATATCACCCTGGCGTCGAGGTCAAGTTCAATGACACTGCGTACAACAACGAGACTCTATTTGAGGAGTGGATTAGAACAAGACTGGCAGCATACACCGAGCAACGGGAATGCCTCCTTGTGGTTGACGTAGCCAGATTCCATACAACACCAAATATCCAGTCCGTACTCAAGGAGTTCAATATAACCACCGCCCTCATCCCCCCGGGTCTAACCGGATACCTCCAGCCTCTAGACGTTGGCTTCAATGGTCCCTTCAAAAAGTGGCTTCGTGAAGAGACCGACCTGTATCTCGACCGGCTTCAGGAGTTAGGCACAACACCTGCACGCTGGTCCATTCGTGACAGGAGGATAATGACCACTCATGTCGTCGCCAAAGCCTGGGAGAGGGTCTCCTTGCCTCAGAACAGGTCGATGATCGCCGGACTATTCAAAAAAACGGGTATATCCATCCATCCTGACGGTCACGAGGACCACCTGATCGATATCAAAGGCATAGACTCCAGCCAACTAAGGCTGGATGACTGGTATATCCATCCTCACCTCCGTACCAACTCTGGGGATGGCATCGAATTCGTATCGACCTCGGAGGCGTTGGGATCTTCACTGATTGACTATTCCACGCTTACGAACAAGGTGCTGCGAGATCTGTGTAGGGAACGTGGCCTACGCGTTGGCGGATGTAAACAGGATTTGACCCGTAGACTCGAGGACCATGACGCCCAGGCAACGCAAGCGGGACATCGTGACCAGCGAATAGTTCACCAGAGTGACCACGAGAGTGGCCACGTCACGGGTAATGAGGAGGTAGCACAACCAACGGGCGCAGATCCCGTATCTGCACCCATGGTAGAGGTTGGGATCAGGGCTTTTGGATATGGCGAGGAGGCGCCAGATAGCCTCCCCGAACAACCGCCGGCCATCCTCCCCGAATGAGCGATCGTGAACGATACGCCAGCATCAATTTGAGATGAAACAAGCTATTGAACTTGGCAGGTCGAGTGCAGGTTGCAGGCGGTTCGGCGACCAGACCACGCATATGACTTGTGCGGTAGAGTAGATGACCAGATTGCAACTCCGGGCAACCCTCCTCCGTACACGCACTGTAATACGACACAATTAGCAGCGAGATCGCGGTTTTTATGTCCTGAAGTGACTTACTAAATAAACTGTGCAATACTGTGTTAGAATCAAGTTGTGTTGTGATGCCAAATAGCAAGTTGCCCTTGGCAGAAGGGAGATTCGTTCAAAAACGCTGTTTTCAGCCAGAGCCTCTACAACTGCATTCAGCATGGGAGTCGGCCCACATTTACCCACTTTTGGGAACTTTTGGCTAAATCCGCGTAATCCGATTGGTCAGGTCAGCTCCTGAATTTGGGGAGGCTATGGCAGCCAAACTGCAGTTGCTCGTGCCATAAAAGGGAGTCGTTTGGCACGACTGCCACGGCAACACAGGTTGCCACAATAAACAACAAGTCGTCCAGTCCCGACGTGCCAAAGGGCTTAAAAGACGTTGATATGGCGCCTCTTGCTGGCAAACATCGATTCTTTTGCCAAACAGCGGTCTAGGAAAGCCCTCCCGTCGTCGGCAGGCACGCGTCCTGGCTATCCAACAGTTTGAGGGCATCGTTGCCCACGACATCGTTTATATCAAGCAAGCACACTCCCGTATGTCACCTTCTACCCTCACGATCTTCTCTCGGTACGTTAACCACCATGCGCAGACTCAGACCCGGCCCCCTTACTGAACCTCCTCGTCGGCGGAGGAATGCCACACAGCCGACTCCCTCGAACGACCAGGTCGTCTCTGGCCGCGTCGTTCGCCAACCCCGGGTGACCGTAACCACCCGTTCCGCCCTTGCCCTGGCAGCCGCGTCTGGGCAAGAGGATCCCGCTCCGCAGGCCACAACGGAGCAACGGGAAGATGCCTACGACGCCCAGCAGCAGCGAATCGAACAGCTGGAGCTGGATGTCGATAGGTTGGAGAGAGAGATGGCCTCGATGCGGGAGGTCATGTAAGTAAACAGCCATTCAGGCGCGATATGTAGCTGATCTTCTACAGGCAGGAGCGAGAGGCCGCGTATCGGCGGCTCGAGGAGGCGTTGAGAAACGTCACGGCAGCGCTGGCGCCGCCGCCGCCGCCCTCCTCGCAGCCGCCACCACCGCAGGCGCCACCACCGGAAACCCCCTCCTCGCCGCTTTCCTGGCTCGCCCGCTCGCCCTCTCCGCCGCCCTCCTTCCTCCCTCCCTTCGAATTCTCCAACAGTCCGCTCATGCCGCGAACTCGTTGAGCCCTGTTCCTGGCCCGCGGGCCAGGTTTAGACTGACTTGCCTTGTTGCTGAAAAGCACAAGAGTCCAGATGCGATACGGGTTGCCTGTAATCCTGAGAGTCGTCACAGGCGGCAAGGCGTAACTGCCGTTTGCCCTGCACTCGCAGAGTCCTGGTTCTGGTGGGATACCCTACCAGATTTGGTCGGCTTGTATCGTTGCTGAAAAGCACGAGAGGCCAGGATGCAGCCCGGATCTGCCATAATCATGAGAGTCCTCGCAGGCGGCGGCATGACGAACTTTGAAATGGAGATGAAGTAGGGAGGGTTGGTTGGTTGTGCGTGCCAAGTTCAAAATGGCGTTTTTTTACCTTAAAGTGTAGGTTTGGTCACCCGGGCAACTGAACAACTGAACAACATCTAACCACCAGACTACAGTTCCGAATTTTACGTTTTTCAAGAACCGCGTGCCTCACGTCGCCGGATACCAATTCGAATCCCCGTTGGCAGGTAGAAGGGTTGGATTTTGGGCCTGTATTGATCCGATTTATATATGTATTGAATGGCATGAGCGCCGGGCACCCTGGCGACCCCGGGAGGTCCAACTTGACCTGCCCGCGCGGTCCCCAGACCCCCAGGAAGGAAGGAGGCTTCGGGCAACTTGGATATATCGTTTGGGCATTAGAAACAGCAGAAACAACAAGAAAACGACGTTTTGGCAGGATTTGGCAGGATTCTGCAGCTGGGAATATAATCCTTCCCTAACCTCTATATGGCTTAGTAAGATCGTTCCCGTGACTCCACGGCTACAGAGTGTTCAGGGTATCTGCGGTAATCCGTACCTACGGCCATCGGACATCGCTGGCGTAGCGACGACCTCGATTGTAACCTGCCTAGAAACGGTAGGGAGCTACAAATTGGGAGCTACGAATACTGCCTATCTGAATGAATAATAATAATGAGTTTACCTAATAAAAGTTCCTTCGACGTTGAATGAACTCTCAAGCATTAGAATCCGAGTCGAGACCATCTTTCGTCCATCTGAACCAGAGGAAATCAACTCCCGGTACAATGGGCAGGGTCTACCGGGTCTTATTTGTATGTCAGGGTTGATGTACGAGTACGTAGGTTCGATACCTGGAAGCGACTTGCTCATACGCCACAAAGTGCGAACTTCGAAGTCAGTGTTCACTGCCGTACGGATTACTTCGTGCGTGACTGTCGTGCCCGGATTCTCGCGGGTTATGTCACCTCCCCGATATTCTGGGCAATGATTTGGTGGGACCGACGGGGAGCCTACCTAGCCTTCGCGCCACACCACTAACTCCGATCCAACCCCGCCAAGTTCTGTATCCAAACAACTCCCAACCCAGTCTTCAGCACCACACTATCCCGTAGGGAGCAAATTGCTGTGCTCGCCATTGCCCTTTCAAGAAGAGACTCAGCCCTGTGGTGAATCACCCCTCACAGTCTAAAGCATCCAATCTTGATGTATGTAGGTACGAGTACATATCGTGGACCATCGCGTCCGCTACTGCGATTCATGAGGCGGTTCCTTGCCGCGTTCCTTGGACGGGTCTAGGTACAGGTACCTTGAGCTGTTAGCGGTTTGTGACGGGCGCGTAACCTTACAATTCGCAGTCCTCTGATTCGTCACCCGTTCATTGACTTTGTTGCTGCAGAGCTAGACGTTCAGCTCCGCGACCGGCACTGCGGGCCTGTCAGCCACACTCGACGAGGAGGGGGTGGCGAGGGCGACCTCTCTCAGTCTCTCTCGTTAAGTAGTAAACGGCGCTAGCAGATTTGACTTAAGCCCCATTGAACGAAATATTTGTTGAGGCTTACCTACCCTTAACGCCCCTCATCAATCATCATCCGGAGCAATTCAAACGCCATATTTTTCCGAATCGACGGCATAGCGTCCTTTTGTCGTATACGGATGCTCATTGCTCAGTACGAGTACGTACGGGAGACACTTCCATATGCGTTTATATGACCATATTTATACCTCCGTCCTACATGCTGTTATTCCGGGAGGACGGTACAGGCATGGAAAATGATGCCACCTGCCCCTAACGGATCTATCCATCCTTGGGAATCCTCTTCACGGTAATAACGGCGGAATCTTGTGATATTTCTAGATACGCCCGGCACTGAGCCAACGACGGGCTTCCACTAGGAACGGTATCTGGTGCACGGCATGGGTACCTGCCAGCTACTTACGATACCTACGGGATACATCCTGTGCCGTCAGATGCAGTTGGTGAGCCCCAGCGAAACCAAGTTACCCACCAGAGAGGGTCTTGATATCCGGGCACCTTTCTGTCTTTAGCTAAACACCTTCAGTCTATTGCAGCCGTCAACCGGCTGTAGCGGACTTCACTCCACCAGATATTTCGTATTTCGTGCCCACTGCCAGCGTCTATCACCGGCCTAGCAAGAGACTCAGTTGCAGAAGTGTCAGACGTGCTGTGATTTTCTATCAGCGTCAATGATGACATTGAATGCTGTCAGAGTCTCATCGATCGCGTCAACGCATCTTGGAAGCTACACATGATCATAACGACCAAATCATATGGTTCGATAATCCGTATAATCCGTATGAATCACGGAAGATGAAGTCGACCCCGCTCAATAGTGATGATGGACCAGTTGACAAACGGCTGCAATATTCTGAAGGATGTGCTCATAAGAAAACTCACGGTGCATGAATATCAATGCCCCAACCAACGGGTTCGTGCTAGAACGATGGTCATATGCGATGTAACCACCTTTCACGCCAACCCAACTACGGGTTGCACTAGATACCCATTCCGTGCGGATCCATATTAATAGTGGCAGCAGTTCTGTACCAACTTGTATCTTTGCGAAGATACCGATCTCGAATACGCAGTATTGATCGAAGGGAACGACCGGGTTGCGATTCGGCAATGGGCTTCGTGGTCTGTGATCGCGGCCTGCCGCTACTCGTAGGAATTTTGCGCCGCAAAAGCGCAGACTGATTCAGGGCATTGATAGGCAAGCCAGATTAGCAGGTCCAGCGGCGCCGTCACGCTGGAAGGGTGTCATGCCAAGCAACCCCGCGTCCAATGGAGTTCCGTAGGTAAGGTTATCTTTATCCCGTCAGCTAGCTAACTATAAAGACTTGCCGTCCGTCAACTCGTCTTACTGCGCATGGCTACGCTTTCCCTACTAGAGCCTACAAGCCGGTGTTAGACCCCAGACTTCAGCACATCTAAGGATACGAAATATCCCCTCATGGCGCCTTGAAAAAGAGTTGATCTGGGGTGCAACGTTGTGCGACTGTCTACACACAGCTCTGCAGAAAAAGGAGCAGAGACAAAAGAACGCCAGAGGCATGCGGCTGACGCCCTCCAAGAACGCACGTGGCACAGCAGTGAATGCCCTTCATCCAATATCAAAGAGGCCTCAACCCTCCGTGAGGAATCCAGGAATAAACCCCTCACCTGACAAGGACGCATGGAGCATGCATGTTGGGACCAGGCCTTGGCGCTTCTCCAATTAATATACACTACACACCTCGAATAGTCTAGTTGCAGAGGTCGGGACGTCCCCGAATAGCTGGCCTCCTCAGCCCAGAACTTTCACTTCGAATTTGATCTTGCCTTAGCGTATAACCTCGAGCATAGGCACTCGGGCGTCCGTCCGGGGTTCAGGCAATACTACCCTGCCGGGCCTGTACGAGAGATGGCTGGTCTCCCTTCGAACGAGATAGATGCAGGCAGACCAACGATCTAAGCATCGAAACGCGGGGGATTCCTGTCGTCTTACGGGGATCCTAATTTTGACCGGGTTGGCAGGCGTTTCTGCCTAACCTCGGTTTGGAAACCCCGAAGTCCATCATCTGCTGTGCCGCGAACAAGCCGTTGGTAGTGGAAGGTACTAGTATGTATACTCCGTGTCTGTACCCTTTGAGTACCTGCCTACCGGCAGACCGAATGGCCTCTTGTCAACAGAGTCCCAAACATCGTGTTGCCAAGTTGACATGTAAGCACTTCTGCATTCCGGCAAAAATGAAGCATGTATTGGCAAAAAGGGCCCCGTCTCACTAGTATTCGCAATAACTCCCGCAACTCCAATCCATGCCAGTGAATGCACCCCATACTAACGCCTGACCGTGTCACTCTCACTCTCCTTTTCGATTATTACATCTCCATGCTCATCAGGTACATCTCAATTATCCTCATGAACTTGGCGACGAAAGCCTCCAGGTGGAAGATGACCTTGGAACCTGTCCGTATTCTGTGCTCGTAGAAGGCAGACCACTTGATCACCTCCCACTTCAAGTCGTCATCGATCTGGGGAATCAACTTGAATGTCAAGGTCTTGAGGATCGTCGTAGCTGGTATACAATGGGTAAGCAGATCGTAGAGCTTGGCTCTGATGACGAGGATCTGCGCGGGGGTGTGTTGATCCATCATGTCCTTAGCAATCTGTGCGATCAACGCCTCCCAATCGGGCGGTGGTATGGGGGTAGTGTCTGTCACTTTCTCACTAAGAAGCGGCGCATTAGCTTTGTGACCAAGGGGAAGTTGGGGTTCGTCAGGAGACATACTTCTGAGCATGGACAGCCTCGTACATCAGCAGCGCTCGCCGCAAATTCCGGCCACTGTCCTCCGCAATTCTCTTATATAGTCCCTCCACTACCGGCCACCCCTCGCGCCTAGCCGAGTCGGCCAAGACGCTAGAAATCTCGGCCACCGTTGGTGCCGCGACGCGAACGAGTAGGGTACGACTTCGGATGGGAGCGATGATATTCGCAGTGCTGTTTGCCAGGAGGATCAGTCGCAAGTTAGGACTGTATTTCTCCATGGTTCGTCTCAGGGCGGCCTGGGCATCTCGAGTGAGATGATCGGCCTCATTGATGACGACGACCTTGAATCTCTGTTTTGCGGACTGGTCGACCTGCTGTGTTTGCGCGACCTCCTTGAGCAAGTCCTGGACGACGACGCGATCGTAGTTGCCCACATCCGAGGGTGTTATTTCGAGATGGTACACTGAGGCCACGATGTTGAATTCGAGCTTCCGGCCGGTCGTGGTCTGGAAGACACGGGCGTCGATCTTGATCTTCTCTACACCCGGTCCGTAGAGCTCTTTCAGTGTCGCGACGATACGAGTCTTCTTGCCTGCGCCGGAGGGTCCGTATACGAGGAGGTGAGGGAAGTCACCGCTTTGCGCCTATAGAGCATGAGTGTAAGACTTTGATATCCTCCAGAACCGATCGCAAAAACAATCACACTCAGAATAACTTACCAACGACCGTAGTCTATCCGACAGCTCGGAGTGGTAGGTCAGCGCATCAAGAGACCGTGGCCGATGTTTGTCGACGATGAGCGCCATCTTGAATCCTGCGATCCAGCAAACAATTGTATGAGGCGATGGATTTTTCGAATGACGCTAGATATGTCACGATCAATTGCGGATCTCTCTTTGCTCTTGATTTGAGAGTTATTCCGTAAGTCGTTGGTCGTATGAGATGATGCCTTGAAACTTCACTTTACCACTGACCAAGGTCTCTTTTCGGTCGCGTAAATTGATTTCAGCACGCGTCTGCCCATTTAGACCACTTGCCACTCTGGGCGAAGCGTCCCCACCCGACGCCCCACCCCCACGTTTTGAAGCCAGCTGGGTGCCAGCTGTTGAACAGCTGAGCACTAACTCCGTGACGATTCATTGGAGGCTGGAGAGTTGAACAATGATGTTCAGGCTTCGCTAACCGTGGCCACTACGATGGATACTAGTACGTAATCCCGTGAGAACTGACACAGTTGGCGATACAGTTTGTATGCACGGTGATTCCATAGGGCAGTCCTACCAGTCGTAACCGTTGTGCCAGTCGCACTTCCCTCCTCACCCCTCGTACACGTAGGCCTAGGGAGTACAAGATGGTCGTGATTACCCCGTACAAACGCTGCCAACCCGCCAACCAGCAGTGGCGATCCACCGCTTCGTGGGGCTTCAGAGAGGTAACTACCGCGCACTAGAGAATGTATCAGCCTCCGATTTGCTGAACCCCTCTTAACTAAGTACAACTAAATATAGGGGCCTCAGAGGGGCCTCAGGTCCCTAACGGGAGGCCTCGACCATCTATCTGGCATCTCCAAGTCGTCGGGTAGCAGGTGAGACCGGCAAGGTGTACAGTACTGAGTACATGCGTACCTGCTCGTAAAGCAAAGTCGGGATTGACTCTGACGGCCTTCTTTCTCCGTTCTCTCGCTTCCCCGTCTCGCCTCCCGTTTCCCGCTCCCGTCTCCTTTTTTGTCGGTGAACAGAAAACCCTCATTATCATTGCTATCTCCTAGCCAACGCTACGGAATCCGTACCAGTGGCTGCCAAGGACTATCACCGTTTGCACTATTGTCTTCTTCCCATACTTTCGTTTCTCTAATTCGTCCTCTACGCTACTATCGGGCATTGCTTGCACTCGTTGAGCCTGCTTAACCGCCATCATGTCTTTCAACAACCGCAAGTTCTCTATGTAAGTCTGCCTACTGCTCTCCAAGACTGCGGGTCTATTCCGTCCTTGCAAGGTGTCTTAGCCGGCTGATGCCCAATCCAGGAACAAGAACACTGGTGTTCCCAGGAGAAGATTCAGTATTGGTGACCCGAGTCTCAACGGTAAGTCTTGACACGGCTTCTCTTCCTATGAAGCTGCTTAGAGAGAGAGATCTGGCATCATCATCGTCATGGCTGTTAAGCGATGCCTGCATGCCCAAGAAGTGACACTCGTACACGTATACATCTCCGTCTCCATATACGTACTCGCATCTACTCGTCCACTCGTCTACACATCCACACCTCATATATCCCTACTCCTACTCCTACACAACCCCGAAGGACGGACTGTATCAGATATATTGATACCGATGCATTCACACGCTTCCATTGCAACTTTGCCCGTCTTGATATTGGTACCCTAAAATGACGCACAGAGTCTCATTAGCCTTGGCTCTTGGCACCAGCTGCCCAGACTTTGTGGCTGCTTTCTGCTTCGACTCGCTAACACCTTTCCCTCTTGGCAGAGACGAGCTCTAAGATTCATCGTCAGTTCCGTGCTGCAAATCCTGGCCATCTTCCCCATGCTGGTCTAGATGCCACTCGTGCCTCTACTGGTGTCGTTTGGTGCACTGAGCGTGCTGCCGAACATGGCTTCCTGGACGAGCCTGAGCTTTGGGCCAACCTAGGTCAGGGTGCCCCCGAAGTTGATGATGAGATCGAGGGTTCGTTCCCTCGTCCTACTCAGATCGATGTCAGTGCTGCTGCCAGAGAGTACGGCCCTACGGCCGGTATCAAGCCTCTCCGTGCTGCCGTTGCCAACATGTACAACGAGATGCACCGTCAAGGCAAGGAGAGTAAATACACCTGGGAGAATGTTGTCATCGTGCCTGGTGGTCGAGCTGGCTTGATCCGTATTGCTGCCATCCTCAACAACGCCTACGTTGGCTTCTTCATCCCTGACTACACTGCTTACAACGAGATGATGTCTCTCTTTAAGAACGTATGAAATGAAGCTTCACCAGCTAAACTAGCTGTGGACTCTGTGCTAATATATCCTCTAGTTCGCTGCCATCCCCACCCCCCTTTCCGAGGAGGATGGCTACCACATTCACCCCGATGCGATTGCTCATGAGATTGCTCGTGGTACTTCAGTCATTCTGACTTCCAACCCCCGCAACCCCACTGGTCGTGTTGTTGCCAACCCTGAGCTTGCTGAGATCCAGGACATCTGCCGTGGCCGTGCTACCCTCATCAGTGATGAGTTCTATGCCGGTTACAACTACACTAGTGATTGCGACGGCACTGTCATCTCGGCTGCTGAGAACGTTGAGGATGTCGATGAGGATGATGTTCTTATTATCGACGGTCTCACTAAGCGATTCCGTCTCCCTGGCTGGCGTGTCGCCTGGATCTTGGGTCCCAAGGAGTTCATCAAGGCGTAAGTCACTATACCCCTCGGGTATAATGTTCAAACCATTTGAATACTTACGCACGTATTTCCGATAGTATTGGTTCTTGCGGTTCCTACCTTGATGGTGGTGCCAACGTTCCTTTCCAGGAGGCTGCCATCCCCATGCTCGAGCCCACTCTCGTCCGCAAGGAGATGCAGGCTCTCCAGCGTCACTTCCGAGTAAGTCTTACGCTCAAAGCATACACGCAACGTTGATATGTGTTTGTTAATCCCTCTCCTCCAAATATAGGAGAAGCGTGACTACGTCGTTGGCCGCTTGCGTGCCATGGGTTTCGTGATCAAGTACGTGCCCGACAGCACGTTCTACCTCTGGCTCAACCTCGAGGGTCTTCCTGGCCCCATCTCCGACGGTCTGAACTTCTTCCAGGCCTGTCTTGAGGAGAAGGTCATTGTCGTCCCTGGTATCTTCTTCGATCTCAACCCTGCTCGTCGTCGTGACCTGTTCGACAGTCCTTGCCACCACTGTGAGTTATGCCCTCTAAACGACTTTGAGTAAACAAATACTAATCTCAACACACCTAGTCGTCCGTTTCTCCTACGGTCCTCGCCCCAGCGAATTAAAGAGAGGTTGCGACGGTATCGAGAGAGTCGTTGCTAAGTAAGCCTATTCCCCCGATCCCCCTTTTACCGGATCCCCAACTAACACCATCTACAGGTTCAAGAACTACAAGGAATAAGTCTTGGTTAGTGTTTAAAAATAACGTAGTGATAGCCAGGAACCGAAAAAAAGGCGAAGGGCTGTTGATTATGTATGATTGGAATGAGTTATGTAACGGAGATAAATCAAATTTACGTCAAGAATTATTCATGTCAGAAAACACTGGACAAACTGTCGACTTGTCTGAGTTTTGTTGTCTCCTGAATGGTATTTGTTCTTGAGTCATACTGTTTTGTTTGTATACACACAGGTGCCCCTATCAGGTAGGTAGGTATTGAGATGAATCATATCGGTCATGGACGAAACGATCTTGCTTGACCAGATTTCTATCAAGGTAACTCACGGGATCCTGATTGACATTCTCATTCACTACGTTAGGTATCAAGCGCCTCGACTCAATTCAAATCACAGTCCCGACAGGAGAACGCATACACCCTCTCATCTCCGAGGAGAAGCGAACACCACAGGAAATAAAGTCCTTATCAAACACCTGGTTGCCATTTATTGGTGATATAGGTAGCGACAATACAATCTGTGTTTTTTTTCTTTGTTTTTGCACTATGTATTCGCAGCGAATACACCACCCGAGTCCCCACCAGACTTGAACGAGGAGGAAAATACGACTACCCTCGAAAGACTTCCCTGACCTGTACCGCAAAGGGAGAAAATCAAATACAACGTGTTGAGAGGATGAAAGAGCAATCAGTCGAAAAAAACCATCCGTGAAAACCATCCGTAAAAGACCTAAATCTGAACCTCGTTGCCATAGCAATCGGAGTATTCTTGTGACCAGTTGATTACCTCAATAGAGGCCATTCGAAGACTCGGGACCATTTACTATAAACTCGGTTAGTTTTGGAGAAAAGCAAACTAAGATGGTGATAGAGACCTACCGAGATTTCGTCTTCCATGGCAGCATCAGCGCCGGTGTTAGCAGCACTGGTACCGTTGGTATTCTCGTTCTGATCACCCGTGTTGAAGTAATCAGCCATTTCGGAATCGAGCTCTTCAGCAGTCTTCTTGGCAGGACGGCTGCTGCGGCCAATACGCTTCTTGCGACCCTGAGCGTTTGCCGTGGCACCCTTACGGACATCCTTCTTCTTGTCGCTGGCGGCGGACTTCGGCTGTGCCTTAGGCTGCGTGATGCGCTCAGTGAGGGTCTTCGGAGTAGGGATAATCTCCGCAGCCTTCGCGGCGCTGACAATAATCTCGATCTGTCCGGGCGGTTAATCAAGCATGCCTAACATGACGTAGGTAATAGGGGCGTTCGGATCCTACCTTGATTGGGCGGTTGTCGACTAGAATACCGTTCAAGACGCTGAAAGCCTTGCTAGCACCATCGGGTCTCTGGAAGGTAACGGTAGCAATACCGCGACTAACGCTGTTGGGACCATAAGAGACCTCAACACGCTTGACGGGGCCAACTGAGCTGGAAAAGTACTCCTACGGAGGGCACGAAGGTTAGTCTCATATATCCCATGCGGATTCGCATATGGCGATGTGATATCGAGCATCGAGGAAATCGAGGAAATCGGTATGCGCAATCGTCCCCAGAGGAGTCCACCGGCGTCCACATCACACAACAAGCACGCAGTGAGCGTCAGTAAATCTGCCACTATGAACCTTCCAAGTGCAGAAGAAACCAGTGTTCGTACAAAACCCCCACAAGCAAAAAGCTGTTCCGCTGGCAGAGCAAGAGCATATCCCCCTGACCCTACTGCATTGCAAAACTTGATCGTAAACCTGGCCTCATTTGGGAACCATCGTGCCACATTTGCTGCTGCTCTGCCAACTGAAAACAAAGCAAAGTCATCGCGCTGCGGTATCCTCTGGGCTGGACCTCCACCACAGCATACAGCTCAGGTACTAAGCTAACGCCGCACTTTGTTGCTCACTGCGATGCTCGCAATCTACCTTCCACGTCCATGAAAAAATAAAAGGGCGCGGTCAGAAGGAGACGCATCCTCTGGGATCGAACCAACGGAAAGACAAGTCACCAGCACCACAGTCTGTTGTACTATGCACATTGGAGCCGATGATGGATGACTCCTAGGCCTTCTTGGAAGGCAGACAGTAGTAGACGGGCATGGCATAGACAAGACAAGCTCAACTTCCGACTTAGTGCAGCTGAAAAATAGGCAAGCTTGCATGGTCAAGGAAGGAGACTAGCCTCGGCATGGTGACTACCCCGTGGTGGGAGGCGATCCGCTGGGCGAAGTTCATCTCGATCGTTAAGGCTGGGCGGGTGCGATTCAAGGAAGATGTCGACGAAATTCCACAGGCGAAAGCCCTAGGAAACATACCTTAATCTGGCTTTCGTTAACATCTTTAGGCTGTGAGAGAAGTTAGCATTTGGTCAAGCGGAATGGCAGCAACGTCTAGAGCAGACTCAGAGAAGGCAGAACGTACCAGGTTGCTAACAACAACCTTGCTGTCTCCGTGGGTGTTGGCGGCCTTGGTAGCAGGAGCCTGCTTCGCAGCGGCGTTGCGTGGCTGCTTGGAGTTCTTCTGGATGCCACCGACCGGGGCAGAGGAAGCAGGGCGACCGTTGGTGGAGCGACGCTGCTGGTTGCGACGACGACCGCCGATGGCGCGACGCTGGGTGGAGATGATCTCGTCCAGAGGTTGGTCAAGCTTGCCGGACATCTTGGGTAGAGGTGTTGATGAACGGGACAAAAGGATGTTGACGGTCAGGCTGGGCCTAGAAGAATAAACAGACGTGCTCGGGCGACTGGGTCGTAGAGCAGGTTGCCGTCGTCGAGAAGAGCAGAGCAGTCAACGTTTGCACGCCGCCTCGAATAATGGATGCTTTTCTTGGTGAGCAGAGACGCAGCGAGAGATGAACTGGGAAGGAAGTCAGAAGTGCGACTTGGTGCCCAGAATTCGCGCGTAGCCGATGCTAAATTAAAGAGGTAGAAGCTGTGGAAGAAGAGTGGAAGGACGGACGGGTCGAGAGGCAGGCGGGAGGAAGTAGAGGAAGAAACCTGCAGGCTGTGGTGGTGATGAAGGGAGTCAGAGTGGAATGGATTATTAAGGTTGGGTTGATGGGCGGATGGGGAAACAGGATGGATAAATAAAAAGCAGGAGCAGGCTCAGTCGCGACGGAGGAAGGAAGGGACAAGCGCAGCAGTTATGGGACGGGCCAGGTCTGCGTTGGGCAGGCACCGGGTGAGATCAGCTGAGCGGGCGGGAGTCGGTGGGCAGTGGACTTGCTGCTGACCCTGTCGAGCCTGTTGCTGTCCTATTGACTGGCAGGGATGGGCCGCGGGCCAATCAGTGGCGGGCTACGGAGAACGTACGCTTTGCGCTAGGCTGTCTGCGGCTAGACGCACGCATTTAGGCAACATCGCGATAAATTTGGGCTACAAACGGGAGCGCAAATAGGGTGGTCAAGGCACTCACGACGTATCCTGATGGTACCTTGCTGGTCTGCCATTTCGCAATTGGCAGCGAGGTATCGCATCTTTATCGCATAAGTATCGATTGCCACCTATGAAGTACCTACGTGCAAGTGGGAAATGCATTTTAGAACCGACGCTAGGTGGGAGTTACATAACACATTTCTGGTGGGTGTACGAAGTATGATTCCATGGAAGCTCTCAGGACTTCCATGAGAGATATCCGTCGATAGCACAGTTGGAATAAGGCAAGGCAAAGCAAGGTATTTATTTTGTTTGCAGGTTTTCCGCACCTGATCTGCCGTACGGAAAAGCCTGGTAATACTAGCAATACGGCGGAATCACATGACACCTACTGGGCAGTCTGATCTCGTAAGATGATAGGAAGAGTTTCGCCCAGTCCACCCCCCCAAAGCGTACGAGAACGAAAGCAACGAGTCATCCCCAGGTCACTCGAGCGGTGTTTATTCTGCCAAACCGTTCATCGCATCACAGTCGCAGCGCTAGACACTTCATATACCGGTACAACGAGAGATTGGGTAGGTAGCAGGCATGGACGAAGCATACCTTGCCGATAATGTAAATGTATTCCGTGTCTCTTCGCGCATTGCCGATCTCCATAGGTAGAAATAACGAAAACCCCATCTCAAAGTGACAACGCATGCGCGCTTCCGTCGATGGTTGTCCCTGCTCTGACCAGCCTCGGACTAGACTTGTCTGTCCGGTGGTCCTCTACCATAGCGTACAGTAGTAGGAGTAGTCGTAGGCATCGTGGCAGACGATATGCGGTAGATGTGCCAATGCGACGCTCAAATCGAAATTCGCCCGTTCCTCAAGTCTGAAAAATCAACAAATGTCCATATACGCCCCGTAACTCCAGTTCAGGCCATGTGATTTGATTGTGTGGTGGATTGGTTCATTATTGACTTATGTCGCGACTATTGCGATTTGAGGGCTGCTGATTGCGCCGGCGCGGTTTGCGCTGCCTTTTCGGCGATTGCACCCTCTTCTTGTGAATTGACCTCAAAGAAGTGATAAACCACAATCAGAAGCATGACAATCGAGCCAAGGAAGATGGCCAGGCTGTAGAGATCATTGTCGGAAATCATCGTGACTTGGTTGCGAATGGTCTCGATAGCCTGCGCAGTGGGCTTTTGTATGTACGGATGGGCTTAAGGAATGGCGGAAACAGTTCTCGTGCTAACAGAGACTGTTAATGTCTAGATCGATTAGGCCACGATTCATCATTTCTTCCAGACTTACAAGTTATGGAGTTTATGATCAAAGACAGAATGCGCAGCGTCGAATGTCAGGAAAGATGCGTGACGTTGGATTCCTGAGAGGACAGCTTGGATCTCCCGAGAGGTTCTGATCCGCTGGCAGGTGCTGGACAGGTAACTACGGTGAGTTAACTGGCAAGCCTGAAGGTGCCTGTAGCTAGTGATGTGTAGGTACGGATTACAGGGACCTCAGGCAGTATGGATTGCCGCGGGGCGTGCTCCCGCCTGTACCTACCTAGCGTTGGGTACCTCCTAGGGCGGATACGGAATAGCGCGTTCCGTAATCCGTACAGTGTTCAACGTCGCTAGTGCTTATTCGCATGGGTAGCGCCAATCGCCAACGTGGCTGAGAAAGACAGAGCCTTTTGAATGTGGCTAGAAGACGCGTAGATTGGCGACTGAAGTCATGTGACAGATGATGCTTCACTCCCCACCTTGCCTTCAGCGCCCACTAGCAATTTACTGCAGTCTGCAGCACCCACTGACCATAATCCAGGGGAGCGCCATCTGCGCCCGAACAATACTCTTCTCTTTTCTCTACTCAAGAGAAAGATTGTTTCGAACATATTACACACGAGACTAACCCCGACGTAAATCCCCGAAGTAAACAGTCCGATCGGCTCGTAGTCAGTGTACTTGCATAAGTCGTCAACATGCCTCCCAAGAAGAAGGACAATGGCAACGCCAAAACGACCAAGGTCGTTGTGGACAAGACCTTTGGCATGAAGAACAAGAAAGGTTCCGTCGCCCAGAAACACATTAAGCAAATAGAGGCGACCGCCAGATCAAGTGGAAGCGCTGAAGAGAAGCGAAAGCAAGCCGAGAAGGACGCGCGCGCCCGCGAAAAGAAAGCCGCCGAAGACGCCAAAAGAGAAACCGAGGCTTTGCTTGCCAAGCCCAGCCAGATCCAGAAAGTCCCGTTCGGCGTCGATCCCAAGACGGTTGTATGCATCTTCTGGAGAAAGGGCAACTGTGAGAAGGGCAAGAAGTGTAAATTCGCCCACGACCTCGCCGTGGAACGAAAAACCGAGAAGAAGAACTTATATACCGACGCCAGAGCAGAAGAAGAAGAAAAGAAGAAGCAAGAGACCTCGGACGACTGGGACGAAGAGAAGTTGCGCAAGGTGGTCTTGTCGAAGAAGGGCAACCAAGTTACTACCACCGACAAGGTCTGCAAGTACTTCATCGAGGCCATCGAGGACGGAAAGTACGGTTGGTTCTGGATATGTCCAAATGATGGCGACAAGTGTAAATACAAGCACGCTCTACCACCAGGGTACGTGAAGTTCCGCCGTTTGATGCGCGCTATCATGTTTCTAACTCTTCATCTAGCTTCGTGCTCAAGACGAAGGAGCAGCGTGCTGCCGAGAAAGCATTGCTGGACAAGTCTCCTCTTAAGACTCTGACTCTCGAAGATTTCTTGGAGTCAGAGAGACATAAACTCTTTGGTACACTAACGCCGGTCACGCCGGAATCGTTTGCCAAATGGAAAAAGGAACGAATGGACAAGAAGGCTGCCGAAGAACAAGCCAGACAGGCCAAGGAATCGACCGGTCGTGCCCTGTTTGAGAGTGGCAACTGGAGATTCACTGAGGATGATGATGCGTCGGACGATGACGATGATGATGTATGGAACCTGGAGAAACTGAGACAAGAAACTCAGGCTATCAGGGATAAGAAAGAGGAGGAGCGCCTAGCAGCGGCAAACGCAGTTGCGGATACGGATACCGGCGACGGGTCCTGATCATCTGCGGACGGGCGAGATGCGATGAGACGAACGGACAACCGGCTATTACCGAGATAAGTGACAGGTCAAGAGTGGGATATTGGAAGCTTTGCAACCATTATGCTATTGTTGTTCTCGAACTTGGCGACTCCAGGGTTTCGATCAGTCTGCCCCTCTTTGCTGAGCCGGGCAGAATAACTGGCAGAACTGGCGAGGACGCCACGAGAAGCAATTCGACGGCCCAGAGGGTCTTCATGTCCCGTGAGATTGTTTCCCAGCCGGGACGAACTTGTGCGTACTTTTATCACAAAAAATAGATCATAAAACAAGCATTGTCTACGGAATATCATGGGGCAATTAATGACAGCACCCTTGAGGTGAGAGGTGATATAGGAAGCTAAGATTATATAGGTAGTTACCTACTCGTACTCTACCTGTAAGGGTTCTCGCGATGGCGAGTCGCGCAAGAGCACCAGGCCTTTGAACACATGGACCAAGACTCATGAGCGAGAATGCGCACTCTGGAGTGTTCAGTCCGTTTAGTTTCTAAATATTCCGTATTCCGTAAACCGTAAACTTTCTGGTCGCAAACACCGTCGCTGCGCCGAAAATCAAAAAATCGTCCGTTTCATGAACGTTCTATCCCGTTATCTTGGCACCTTCCGGTCCGTTGCGGTCTGGCGTTTGCTTAGCCACCTGACGTATCAGGTAGGTAGGTACGTCCCTCCAACGCCTACGGGCAAGTACGAAATCCGTAGACCGGGACCAACCCACCTAATCCATTCTCGCCTGCAATTAAACACCACTAGCGTCTCCTGCAGTTACGCGCCATCCGCGTCTTGCAAGTTCAAGCAGCAGTCCACCCATCTACAACCCGTCCATTCCGCATTTTTACACTACGGATTGAACACTCGTGTGGACCATTTCTCTGTCGAGTGTGCATCTTACGTTCCAGCAGCAAAAAATGGCTGCTTATAGTGAGAGGCGCAAGCGAGCAGTGAAGCTCAGCTTCGACGAGGAAGAAGACGAGTTGTCGAGGCCGCTAGTCGAATCGGCGAATGAGCAGGAGAAGGAGGACCAGGAAGGAGAAGCAGACGAGCAATTCCTGCTGTTGGTCACTTCCGACCTGATAGATTCACAACCGAATCGCAGCAGCCCGAAGGGTCCTTCCAGCGCAAAGAAGAAGATCCCAGAGCCGGCCACTGTGGAAGAAGTCCTTTCACCCAAGTTCCCAGCAGCTAAGAGAAAGCAGCTCGCTGTTCATATCAAGTCTTCGCCCGTCGCACCTCACTCTCTTACCAGCCTAGCAGCTAACCATGACCCTTTCACCATGAGTTCAGCACAGGGTCGAACCCGTGGCCGAGCGCCAGAGTTGCAAACGCCCAAGCAACGTGCGCCCAGGGGTCGCCCTCCGGCAGACGTCAGAATTAAGACGCCCAAGTCATTGAGACAGAGAGAGTCTCAAAGAGGCTCGAAGTCGGGCACGCCCATTGCGACAGAGCCCAGGCCCAGGCAGCGGGAGCAACGGCAAATTCCAGACCAGAGCCAAGTCCAGGAGTCCAAGAAACGTCGTCGCGAGATACTGTCTCCAGATTCTATCCGAGAACAGTATCTCGAAACAGAGCCGGACTATACCCCATTCAAGTGTGAATGGGACACGACGAAGGACCCTGGAGAAGGAAAGCTGTCTATATGCCCCGCAGAACTTCATAATATAGATACACTGCGCAGACACGTCTATTTCGTCCACGGTGAGGCGGAACCGCTGACATGTCGGTTCTCAAAATGCAATAGCCACAATCCGCCCTTGAGATTCAAGACATTCAACGAGTTCGAACATCACATGGAAAAGCAGCATTTCTCACGATATCTGTGGCATATGGGAGACGGCTATCAGAACAACGGCATATGGACGGTTCAGACCAAGCCCGGCGAGCTACCTGCCTATCTATTCGATGAACTAGGCAATCAAGTCACGCCGTCCGTACTAGGCCAGCAAGTAGAGAGTGAAGTTGAGCTCAGAAAGCGTAAGCGCAGACTCAAGACTCTTTTGTGGGAGCAAAACGAGAAAGCGCCGTCCGATGAGGAATGGCGAAGACAGCTGTTAGGCCTCGAATAGACCAGACCAGACCAGATCAAACCAGACCAGACCAGACAGAGGGAGCTGGTTCACCGATGGAGCTAAAGCCGTGATGCAGCCTGAGAGTAGACTTCACATTTCTTTTCTTTTCCTCTGGTAGAAAAGAGCCAATCTCCACCGTTGCCTGGTCAAACGAACGCCCCTGTCGTAAGGTGAAACGAAACATACAGACGCACTTGCACCGAGAAGCCGTAGGCGTTGATCATGTAAGATGCTTGATTGGCTTGTACGGAATAGAACCTACGATAATACACACGGAAACATCATCAAGGCTTTCAGTGGAACAACTGCCCATTCATTGCTCATACTTACGAAATAGATACATATTCCATACGATAACGCGCAACGTGGAATTCTGGGTTTTGTTTCGGTGTTTCAAAAGGGCACGCAGTCGACCTCCTTTCTAAGCGATTTTGCCAAAGTTTTAGGTCATCGTGATTACGCAGGAGACGACCAGGTATGCGATCGCATCGGATTGCTGGCTTCTGCCACCCGATAGAAAAGACCTCGGTAATAGTCAGCACCTCCCTAGCATAACCCGCGAACCAGGCGTACGGAATCGACACGGACACATCATGCTACCTATTTCGTACTTATACATCAGAGATCGTGGTTTTCAGCTAAAGACAAATCAAGCAGGTCTGAACAAACAACGAATTGCGTGATGATCCTTTTAAAGGTCTAGTACTCCAACGCCATGTATCTAAAACCTTGAAAAACCGTTATTCTTAGATACTGACATGGTTTTGCCTGTCTGCACCCAGTTCGTATCCCACATGGAGGCGGCACGGGATGTCATCAGACTGAATGTACGGAATACTTCGTATCCTGGGCTAGAGGTACCTGCTTCCCCAGGCGCGCAGGTACCTGCCTGCCTCGCTATCGGTACCTCCGCTAAGGACGCTATACCATGCACTAACTGCACTATGTTTTAGAAGCACCTCTAATCCCCGGGCTAGTATGAACACAGGCAAGCGTGTACCGTGTCTGCCCGTAGCGTGTGTACTGTCCTTTCCATGCGGGCGTCTAAAGATTCACCTGGAAGCAGCTGGTTGCTTAACAATACGGAATGCTCGCGGCTGACCGTGAGGCTTTGTCGATTTCGCTTAAGAGAAAAAGTCTGGTGACAGAGCAGCAGACGGGAGTTAATTGGCTGATTGGTCATCACCGAGGACTGCGCATCACCTATCACGCAGTGCTCGCCACCCGTACTGTGAGTTAACGGGCCGCTAATCAGGATCCCCTGGCCAAGCCACCCCCAATCAACCGCCAGCATTCTATCGCGATAGATCCCTGTGGCGCTACGGAATACCACTGAGAGAAGGTACTTAACGGGGTACTTCCAGGAATTTCTCGATGCCAAGAGCCTTTTCCACCTTGTGTGTTCACTGTTGACTGACAACTGTTGAGAAAAGCCAGCCAGCAATCCGGCCAGCAATCCACAGCGTCAGCCTCCCTCCCAGATGGCAATTTAGGTACAGTCTCGCGCACATTCTTTTGTTTACCTACCTATTAGTACTGGTATCTTAATAGGGATGGGGATGCTGACCCGTGGTATTCCTTACTAAAAAGGGCACTACACTAGGCACCTCTTCCCAGGCGAGTAGGTAGTGCAGATGGACTGGGGACTGGGACTTGGACAGTGACTTCAGAGAAGGTAACCCGAACAGGCAACCAGGGCAGAGGCCAGGGCCGCGAGACCAGGGCAGACATAGCAGGTCGAAGTTAGACCGGGGCTATCCATTCTATCGCTGTAGCACCAGCACCAGCAGAGCAGACCAGCAGACCAGCACAGCACCAGCACCACCAGGCCAGCACCAGCACCCCAACTACTGGCAACTGGTCCTGGTCCTTACCCGTAACCACAGACAGGCTGCAAGCCGTTGCCATGATCTCCGATGATCCATCCTATCCATCCCCTTCACCCTCACAACCTCCATCTCTGTCATCCTCCATCAACCGTCGCCTGCCTCGCCTCCGTTTAAGACAGCGCTTCGCAACATGGCATCATCCGCATCTTAATCCACAACAATCAGCCGCCGACCGCCAGCCCGATCAACCCTCGGACAAGATGCCGTCCCTCAAGCCACCCTCGCATAACGGTGGTAACAGTCATTTCAACCAGAAACTCAGGAATTTCTTCCGTATCAACCCGCACGGCGGTGTTTCCGACAAGGAGAAGCCTCCTCCCGACAATGGCTTCAAGGCCGACTCCAAGACGGGCCTCCGTCAGCCGAAACGCTTTTTCACCGTCGGCCGACTGAGGTCGACCACCACTACGAGCGAAGGGAATCCTCTTGATGAGGTCATGAGCCCGACCGCCAGTGCGAACCCATACTTTGTTCATCAGGGCCAGCCTGGTCTCCGCCATCACGAGACCGGGCCCATGCAGTCGGATACGCCCATTCTCAAAGTCGACGGTCCGGCTGGTAGCAAGGAACATGCTACCAGTGCTACCAAGGAAGAGCTAGCGCGAAAGCTCCGGAGGGTTGCGAGTGCTCCAAATGCCCAGGGTCTCTTCAACCAGGGTAAGGGAGAAGGTGATCGACCAGCTACGGCCGAGCTCGGAAAAGAGCCGCTTGTGCAGAGCGAGAATGCGGCGTCCCTTGGCCTTGTTGACAACAAGTCGAACGCCCCCGCTGATAACTCGACTCTCGCTGTACCCGACAGAGACGGACTCGGTGCACTGCCGCCGTCGAACCACAACACGCTGGCGTTCCGTCGAACGTACAGTTCCAATTCAATCAAGGTCCGAACCGTTGAAGTCGGTCCCTCGAGCTTCGACAAGATCAAGTTGATCGGCAAGGGTGATGTAGGCAAGGTCTACCTTGTCAGAGAGAAGAAGAGTTCCAGATTATACGCTATGAAAGGTCTGCCCTCAAGCGCAGTCGTTATTATCCCTTGCTGAATTTGATACTAACCGGCACTCGCAGTTCTGAGCAAGAAAGAAATGATCAAACGCAACAAGATTAAACGAGCATTGGCTGAACAAGAAATCTTAGCTACCAGTAACCATCCGTTCATCGTTACTCTATATCACTCCTTCCAGTCCGACGAACATCTCTATCTGTGTATGGAGTATTGCAGCGGTGGAGAGTTCTTCCGCGCATTACAAACGCGTCCAGGAAAATGCATTCCCGAAGACGACGCTCGTTTTTACGCCGCTGAAGTGACGGCAGCATTAGAGTACTTGCATCTAATGGGCTTCATCTACCGAGACTTGAAGCCGGAGAGTATGTGGCTTGTCATGGTCTTGTCTTGTTAATTCATGCATTTTCTAACCGTGTCATAGATATCTTGCTTCACCAATCTGGTCACATCATGCTTTCCGATTTCGACTTGTCGAAACAGTCCGGCCCTGGCGGTAAGCCCACTATGATCATGGGAAAGAACGGAGCCAGCATCTCCTCGCTTCCCACGATCGACACGAAGTCCTGCATCGCTGACTTCCGGACCAATTCCTTCGTCGGCACGGAGGAGTACATTGCGCCTGAAGTAATAAAAGGCAGCGGTCACACCAGCGCCGTCGACTGGTGGACACTGGGTATACTAATCTTTGAGATGCTTTATGGTACAACCCCGTTCAAGGGTAAGAACCGGAACGCCACATTCGCAAACATCCTGCGTGAAGAGGTTGCTTTCCCTGAACATTCAGGGGCACCACAAATCTCGAAGTATGCCGTCACTTCTCCTCTCTGTGCTTGTGTGTGTTCTTTCTAAGCTGACGTGTGCTAGCCTGTGTAAATCCATAATACGCAAACTACTTATCAAGGATGAAACTAGACGACTAGGTGCCAGAGCAGGAGCGTCGGATATCAAGACACACGCCTTCTTCCGGACGACGCAATGGGCGCTCATTCGACATATGAAGCCACCAATTATTCCCCATGCCGGTCGTGACATCGATACCATCAACTTTAGAAACGTTAAAGAAAGTGAGAGTGTCGACATCACTGCCTCCAAATCATCCGGCTTCGTCAAGGGAGTGCCGCTAGACAGCGGCCTAATTACTCCGGGCAATGATGTCGTGGATCCTTTCGAGGAGTTTAACAGTGTAACCTTACACCACGACGGCGACGATTATAGTGACCATGACTCGCTCCGGTAGCGATGTTGAGTGATTAGGTCGGCAGCAGCATAGCATCGTCGAATGACTCATTTTATTGTTGATCAGGACTTTTCTTACAGTCTCTACATGGCCTCCGACGCACGCACTCACGCACGCACTCACGCATACATCACACTCTACAGCCATGCATTTGTGCCGCCCCGATGGCCGTCGAATGTATTATGACACCACCGATATATACCAGCACAGACGTACCCCCTGGCGAACCTAATTCTGTCTTCGGCTCTCGCAAAAGAAATGTGGTTACTTGCATGTAAGTGTAAGGACTCGCGCGAAAAGACGGCACTGAAACAACTCGGTATGATGGGCGAACGTGTTTTTTTGTCCTTCGCCTATCTGCCATACTGGCGTTGGGAGTTTTCAGGAGAGGGGACAGAAAGAAAAACGAGACAGTGCATCACACCTCCTTTAGTCGTTGCCAAACCCTCATGTTTATGTAGCATCAATCAAAGAAGGTCTTGCCTGCTTTTCTTCAATCAATGTCCGGTGGTCGCCACCTAGCAATCGACGGCATCACCACGATTCATGTCTATGACTTTGACAATACCTTGTTCAAGACACCGCTGCCGAACCCAAAGCTGTGGAACAGTGTGACACTTGGCCGCTTGGGAAGTCCTGGCATCTTTGTCAATGGCGGATGGTGGCACGACCCCTTTCTTGCCCTAGGCACCCACCCAATTCCATCATTGGAAGCAGGAGAGAGTACGGGATGAAGTACAAGAGACGCAATGCGAGAGCTGCAATATACGAGTAGTAAGGCCGCGAATAGGGGCTAGTTTGAGAATAAGAGATGGTTATTTGAAGTTTTTTTTTTTCCTTAGTTCTTTAGTCAGGAGGTAATAGCAACTAGTAGCGAGGTTTTTCATAGAGAGTTGAATTCATGATGAGATTTTCTACATGCGTGTTTGACGTCCTAGCTGCGAGTGTCTAAGAACATACCACCTACAAGACGTGATGCTATTTCAGTTTCCATCCACTCTGCTTGCTTGTTCCCTGTCTAAACGCCTTACATGGCGTTGCTCATACTCTTCTCGTTGGTTCGATCTTACGAGTAGGCATGTTGATGGAGAAACGTAGAAGCAAGACTAGCGTTCGTATAGACCAGGAGAGTTATTGGCAGGTAGTAGGTATTCGCAGGTAAACTACGGATTACTACTGCGTGAAAGTAAAGCCGTATTTCCGGCGTGGCACCTGAGGAAATAGCCGCCGTGCCACCCCGCAGCCGCCAGGAGTGCGACCTGGGCGGTTGCGAGGAGTGACCTGTGATTTGAGTTCAGGCCGTATGGCCGAGACAGTGCGTCGTTATCCGGCAGCAGGCAAGTCACCGCCAAATCTCGTACAGTATGCCATCTTGACTTTGCTTTGCGTACTGTCCGCCCCCTCGATCGTGAAGTCGCGGGCGTGCACAATACACCCGGTGGCTGGTAGAGCGGCACTCGCCGAGAGGGGTACTACGGGATCGTGGGAAGGAGTGTTGCGTAGGGCGGCACCACTACGTTTACCACTACGTAATTACTTGTAGATGGGCAGGTGCGTGTTGCGCGCGTTTCTCTGGGTCTCTATTCACAACCCTTCACAGCCCATCATACCCGCATCTGCGTACGTGCGTGAAGCCGTTTACACGCTCCTACTAGCGCGTCTTGCTCTCCCCCCCTCTGCGACTCGTACTTCCTGCGGCAACTGATTAAAGTAGTCGACCTCGTCGTTCTTCTATTTCTACATCTTCTGTTTCATTCTTCCTCCTTGTACTTCCACCCTCCGCTCGCCATTCCATCCGCCCTTCGAGTGGACGAACGCACTGCCTGCGGCCTGTTCACCATGGCGATCCATAAAAAGTTCAGGAGTATCGAGGCCACTGTCAACTGTAACGGCAAACCGTTGAAAGAACTGGATGATCCCCATGCTGCCAACGGCAACTCCGAAGACAATGAAGACGGATGCCCCACGTTGACCAAGTACATCGAGTGTGTGGACGACGCCGAATTCGACGTGAATGTCAAAATCGACGGGAGATACGCATGGGCTTGGCGTGGCCACTCTGTCGTGATTAGGGTATTCATTGACGGGCATTAGTACAAATCTCCCCGTTCTCTTTTCGTTTCTCGTGGACTGAGGCAGTTCAGCTAACTCTTTTGTAGCGTGAACGCGGCACTCTTTCGGCGCTACTCGTGGCCAGCACATTTTCAGTGCGCCGGCAAGGAAGAGTACAGCCAAACTGACGGCCATCTTTACATGCGGAAGCTCAGATTCTCCACGCTTACGACGGGTATGCGTCCTGTTTGAGTGATAGGTACGGACTCACTAATTAGTATTCAGTTGATGATGCCGCAGAAGAGCGCATCAAAAAAGATCTCAAAACTGCACAGGGTCTCGGTACCATTAAGGTCGAAATCAGTAGAGAGCTGGAGGTCGGCCCATCTACCTCACTATACAGGCATCACAAGACCAAGAAAATGGAGCTGGCTGAGAAGGCTCTCAAAGGCAAAGCCTTGTCGCATGGCACAACGTACGAATATACTGCTACCCATCTAATGATGGGGTAGACGTAGTACTGACAGTATGCCAGGTTCGGACCTCGTCAACGTGTGAACAGCCGCACGTGTATCACAACTACTAAACTCGAGGACGGTCCTATGCTCAGAATAATCTTCCTTTACCGATCCAACGGTGCGTGTGGTTCGATGGGAATATAGAAACGAGAACCAATGCTTCTAACTGACTGATTCTCACAGAGGCCCTCAAGAATGAGCTCATCATTCCACGCAGCCCATCGCCCACCTGCACTATTGACAACTTGACAACAGAAGAAAGGGATCGCCTGGCTAGAGAACGACTGGAGCAACTACGCGTGAGCGCCCACTTCAGTGCATATCGACAAACCTAGCTGACAAGACCTAGGACGTGAAAATCAAACGGGAAGGCAGTGTCGTTATCAAACGTGAATATGGCGAGACCGTAGACCTGACGGATGAAAACTTCACCACGATCCGTCCGGCGAAGAGATCGTGCTTGAGGATTGACCTCACCGACGACGATTGACTGTCGACGATGCGTATAGTATACCCGTTGGCCGGCTTGTGTTAGGAGTTTGGCGTCAGAATTGAATGGAATCATTGCCTTTATATAATACGGGGAAAAGCATACAGCACAGTCCTCCTCCGTTCAACGCCGCCCAGCCCATAGATACGTACAGGAGAAAAAAGGGAGCCCACCGCCTGCCTGCCTGTCTGTCTGTCTGCGTAAACCATCCATCCATCCGTCCCATACATAGCAGCAATAAAGAAGCAAGGCCGACCCTGGTATCGATCGGTTGATGGGAGAGAGAAGACAGAGAATGGTATCAATGAAAGGAATAATAAAGAACGAGGGAGAGAGAGATAATAAAAGGCGTCATGGATAAGAAAGGGGGTAAGACGATAGCAGGATAGGATAGGATTGATAGAAAGAAAAGCAAAGCAATGTTTTGGACAATGCGTGCTATTCGATGTCATGATCGTACGTTTAAGAGGTAAGGTAAATGCCCCGTCGTAAGATAGAAATCAATCAAAACACCAACCAACAACTATCCTAACCCCCATACCAGGGCAAAGTAAACCGCATACTCTGAACCGTCTCTACCTAAGAGCTGCGTCCGCTCTTCGTCGATGACGTCGATGTCGATGACATGGTGGTGGTGGTGGTGCCGGCGGGCGCACTCACGTTACGATCCGTCACGCCGACGCTTGTCTGTTTTCGCGGCGTCTGGGCTCCGCTCCTGGCGCGTCCCCTGCGCTCGCGGATCTGCGCGAGGGCCTCCTCGCGCGTCATGGTGGGGTTTAGCGCGGGATTATTCACGTCGAAAGAGGGGGTGCGGTGGCCCTGGACATGATGAGGGTGATGTGGGGGACGGGTATCGTCTTGGATGGGGACGGTGGTTGTTTTGGTGACGGTGTAGAAGGTTTGTTGGGGACGGGAGTCTGGTTCGTGGGACTCGGAGTTCTCGTGCTCGGGGGTGTTATTGTGATCGGAGAAGTCGGCGGCCGATTGGGTCGGGATGTCGAGGTCCATGGGCTCTTCGCTTTGGCGCGGCGCGTTGAGGAGGGAGAGGAGGGAGGTGCGCTTGCCGACTGTCATGGCGAAGGTGGGGGGTTCGGCGGAGGGGGTGCGCGTGAAGCGACGTTCTTGGTCTTGGAGGAGCTCGGGCGAGGGCGAGGGGGGGTGTGGCAGTCTGGTTGTGGGTTGTTCTTGTTGCTGTTCTTGCTGCTCCATGGCCTCGAGATCTTGATGCGAGAGCGTGCGGAAGATGCCCTCTGAGGGGACGAAGATGGTGCCGCGACGGGGCTCACGGCGTCGCGCGACGGTGATGGACGATGACGACTCAGTCGCTTCCTGATTCTTTGGGGAGTCTGGCTTAGCGGGTGTCTCTTCTTGGGTGATGGTGGTGGGCGACGCGGTGCGCAGTCGTTCGGCGGAATTACCTAGAATGAGAGGGTCGGAGGCGGGATCGACGATGGCGATGGGGTTTGTCGCCGTCGTCGACGTCCGCTCCTTGCGTGGCGCGGTCGCCGTCATGCTGCGGCGCATTGTGGACTTGCGACGCGAGCTGAAGAGCTCGAACTCGGCCTTGACGAATTCTAGGTGGTCTTGGGTTCGGTCGGCTCGTTGCTTCTCCCATTGCCAGAGGCGCGTTAGCTCCTCCATTTCACCGGCTGTTTCGGCCGAGGGGACGATCTCGAATGTCGACAGTGAGTCTCGGCTGCCGGCTTCCGTTCTAGGCGAGCCAAACACGGTCATGGGTTCTTCCTTTGGTGGTGTGGATCGATGTTCTTGTGCGGCTGCCTTGGTGGCATCTTCATTCTTGGCAGCGGCCTTGGCGGCATCACGTTCTTCTTCTAAGGCCCGTATGCGGTCCTGGGCCTTGCCCAGCTCGTCTTGCAATGCCGCCAGTTGATAGCGGCCGGCGAATGCTTCCTGTTCTCGGGCCTTGCTGACTTCCTTCTCATGCGTGAGACATTCCTCTGCGGACTTGAGGGAAGCCCGTGCTGCCTTGAGCTCCTCCTGTAGTTTGACGATGTTTGATTGGGACTTGAATGTCTCCTTGCGCGCGCGACGGATCTCCTTCTCCCACACGGTCTGCGTGTGCGAATATGTCTCTTTAGCTCGGCCATAGTTCTCCTGCAAGAGAGTAGATAGGTCAGTATGTTTAGGCATCAACAAGGAGTCGAGTGAGACTTAGGCTTCAATGTAACCTACCATGACCGTCTCCAATCTCTCACCAACTCTCCTCTCTCGCTCACGGCCCTCCTCAACAAGCTTACGCAGAGCGCGAGCTTCTTCTCTGTACCGGCGCATCTCAGACTCGGCCTCCTCGCGGCCGAGCATGGCGCGCTTGAGCGCGGCGTCGGCCGTCATTCTCTCGAGCTGCTTGGACATGGAGGCGGTACCGCCGGGCGTGAGGTGAGACAGGTTGTTAAACTGGCGGATCTTGTCGTGGACGTCGCCGTCGCGCTGCTGCTGTTGCTGGGCGGAGACGCCGAGCTGGGAGTTGACGCGGTCGGAGGACGCGGGCTGGAGAGGCGTCGCGGGGGTAATCGGGGCGTCGGGCTGAGTCCCGGCGTCTTCCATCATATTTTTGCGTGTCGTGTGTGTGTTTATTTTTTTTTCTGTTGTCAGTTATGAGACGACAGCAAGAAGGGAATATGCAAGAGACAGCAATAGGTTTATTGCTTTTTTGGAGCTGAAAGTGATAGCAAAATATGTCTACACGCGTTGGGAGTGTGTACGGGGACGTGTAGGGGTTGTTGATGGATGATGTAGGTAGGTAGGCAGATAGGAAGGTGGTAGGTACCGGGTGAGCGACGGACGGGTAAGACAGGTGAATTGGGATGGTAAAGTGGGAAGTAAATTAAGGCAAATTAGAAGGGCTTGCTTTAGGCCATGGAATGTTTACCTGCAGGTGGCGTGTGGGACCCGGGCGTTGCTAGGCCAACATGGGCCGCGGGGAAAACAGTCTGGCGGGCTGATGTGACTGGCGCCAGGTGTCAGCTCTGGCAGGGATTTCTTGCAGGTGGATGCCTGCAGAGCGCACGCATCTTTCATTCACGATTCGTGCCCGCACCAACACCCACATCCCGTATGGATGCGTGAATTCGCAGACATCTCAGATTGAAACGAACGATTGAATTCACTGCATTTATGAAATCGCCAACAGACTGAGACAGACTGTTTGGAGTACTGAACGGTAGAAATGTTGATCTCTTCCAAATACACCAACGTCCTCCATGGAATGCTTCCCAATCTGAGACATATTATCTCACTGGCGCCCTTACTGAATTCACATTGCTGAAGACTTGTCATGAGACAGGCCAGACGGTCGGTAGATATGTCGGATGTCTCAGGCTAACATCATCTTGCTTATGGTTGTCTCGGTTCTCAAGATTGATCATGCAATCTCTGAGCAGTCACTCCGAGAGAGAGAGAGAGAGAGAGACGACAGTCTGAACCAGTTGGCGACTTACTCGCCGATTTTTCGAATTGAATATGGAGGTATATATACATTACCGCTCACAACCCATACTCCCCAGTAAACAGCAACCGGAGCATGATAACCCCTTGGAATACCCAACCAAACGCCAGCAACGGATATAATAACTCTAGAAAGAAAACGTGAAAATGCACTCCCCTTACTTTTGGGTATGTCCGAGGTTTCCGACGTTCCGGTCGAAGTAGCAGACAGCTCATGTCTCGGGGAGAACAACGACCGTAGCTCTTTTGGTCCGACTCATCGTCGCAGAAGATAGAAATCGAAAGCAAGATCCAATCCAGTACGTATACTTAAGGATTTAGACCCCCTATTCCCGGCGAGACTTCGTCTCTGAAGACTGCTTTGTCTGGCGAGCGACGTTATTCCGCGTCTCCTTGGCCTGCGTCTTGCCAGCGCGGATGACATCGCCCATCCAGTTCAGCGTCTCAGACGTGACAACGAGACCAGTAGAAATGAGAGCCTTGCCCGAGGTGACGAAGCCGTCACCGCCGACCTTCTTGTACTCAGAGTTGAATACGTCGACAAAGTGGGTCTTGGTCTCGAGGCCCATGCGGACGGGGAAGTAGACAAGGGCCTTGCCATCGGACATGAGCTCGTCGGTGGGCTTCTTGAGGGCCGGGATGCGCTCGTCGATGCGCGTCAGGGCGTCGTCGCCCACGGCATCGGCCCGCTTGAGGTAAGGCGAGACGTACTGGTAGGGCTTGTCGAGGTAGGGCAGCAGGGGCTTGGCGAAGGTCTGGTAGGCCGAGTCGCCGAGCTCGAGGGACTTTTGGCCGTAGGGGTTCTTCTTGAAGTAGGCGATGCCGTCGTTGATGACGGGGTAGCCAGCGATGTGCTAGAACTGTCAGTGATTTATTTTTATATATAAGATCCATTGATGGTATGCTTACCGACAGAGTCGCGGATGAGTTGGAGACTTCACCGTTTACTTGAGCCATGGCGAAATAAAGAGCCGTAAGACGGGGAACGTAAGTTCAGCGATGCGTGTGACTGCGACGGTTGGGGTTAATATTGGTTGACAGAAAGAAAAAGATGAATAAAAGAAAGACCGGAAGGTTCGGGAAATTTCTAAGATTTAAAGTTGTGACGGAGAAAGAAGAAGAAAGAAAGAAAAAACAGGCCAATGCGGGCTGATGCAGTCAGGATGATATTATAGACCAGAATGCTGGGGGCAGGAGACAACGGCGGGCTAGGATTGCAGTAGCTTGGAACTCAGAGCCGCACGGGTGGTTCGGTATGACCTCAAGTATATGATGCCAGAAGTAGCAGACGAAGGAAGAATGCAGGGTGAATGCACAGAATCGGACGGGACTGACTGAATCGGGCACTCACCTTAGGAAGGGATGGGGTGTCTTAGACCAGAGGGGCAGCGACACAATAGTGCAGTGATAATCGTGATAGCAGATGGGTGAGTCTTGACTAGTAGTACGAAATAGCAGTAGCAAGCAAGTTTCTTCTCTTCTTTTCTCTGTCTATGATAATGGATGCAAAGTAGTAAACCTGGTTTCACACTCCCTCTTATAATCCGGAATATATATACTATTTTCTACGCGCCCGATGGCCCCTTCCCCCATTCATATATCAGCCCGAGAGAGAGAAAGAGCGAGAGAACGTCCTAGCCCGGGCTCGCTTGATTTGCTTGTGATAGCGACGGGGTACGTACATAGTGCATATGCAATCCGTACGACAGATGAAGTCATTGGCCGTTTATTCTCGCTAGCCGACGCTACCGTTTGCTGCCCTTTTTTACGTTACGGGATTCCATCCTGATACTGTACGATACCGTTTCCCTTTCAGTGCGTAGAAAAGCCCGTTCGATATCGGAGTGGATCCCGGCGGGACCCGCTAACGCCCTGGCCGGTAATCCGCAGTCCCGGTCAAAGAGATTGATTCCTTCGAACTTCTCAAGCATGTGAAAGTCCCCATTCACTAGCCAGGGCCTGTAATTCATCAGCTAAGCCCTCATGGGTACTATCGCGGGCGATCTCTGGGTCCCTACCGTTGCGACATTACATCAAATTCCGATCATCTATTTCTCCTAGTAGGTATGGATGTCGATTGTGTGGAATCATCGAAGCTCAGATTCGAGTGACGACTAGTGCGAGCAACTGATAGGGCAGACAGCCAAGCAGCGAGCATCGACTCAAGTCGTGCAGTTCACGGCATTGGCAGGGTTTGGTCTAGAAGTGTCTAAAGAGGGAAACCTCCAATGCTTTCACTCGGATTTCTATCTGCAACTCATGCGGTGGAGACGGATGTTCCGCACTACGATAGCTAGACGCGCCTAGCTATAGCTAGCAGTAAGTAATCCGTACAGAGTCGGAGCTGTAACAGACACAGCTGGTTGGGCACAGTCATACAATGTTGCACTCGTTTGCTCTGCAAGTGCAGATTGCAGAAAGAGGCGAAGCTTGGAGAAGACTCCAGAAACACGACGCCAAGTGGATGCAGGTAATACAGGAATATGAGACGTCAAATGTGGTGACGTTGATGAGGTCGTCGGCTTGTCTGGCATTATCACACGATGTGCTCATGAGGTCGCACGCTTCGAGCTGGGATCCCTCTGCTATCCATATAGCTATCGCCAGCAAAGCTCCCGTTTACTACTAAAACGTAGACTTGTCTGGAGGACTCAACCGTAAAGAGCTACGGAAGACCTCCCTCCTTTTATACCAGGACACTCAGATCTCCTCCCCGCAGCTCATCACAGAAACCCGTTTCTGTATAATAGGGTCACCGTCGCACTGCATGAGCCACCCATTGAAGCTTGAATATCCCGTAATACCGGGTAAAACTGCCCTTCAAACCTCGAGCTTTCACTATTCCATAGCTACGGGATACCTCCCTCTCTAGTCTATGACCAATGCAAGGGCTGCGGTTCGGTTCATACACAGCCCCTAGCGTCCAACCGTCGCTTCGTGCGGGACAAACAACAAGAGCTTCATTGGCATTCGCCAGAGCTATCACCTCCTCCGTCTAATGACCGACGTGGCGAGCTAGGTATATAGCTAGACAGAGCTATGAAAATTCTGAACGGTGATGGGAGTCCTCCCCTCCACCACCACTGCTGGGTACCTACACTATGAATAGGCACGCACCACCATCACGCGAGATGATTCTACCATTACAGTCCCTACACCACTCTAGACTTCCTACCTTGCGCACATACTTACGTTTGGCATGTTCCTGCGCGTTTCCTGTCTCGCGGGCCAACCCGACGATGTGTTCCAAATCTCGATTTCTCATTCTCATCCTCCCTCCATCCCTTGTAAGTGACTTGTACCTGTTGCTGCGCTGAGTAGCGTAGCCGACGCGCTAAGGTACAATCACATGTCAGCGAAGCAGAGCTGTACAGTGCGTCTGCGTTAGTCGGCATTAGCTGGTGGAGGAGCTTGCCTGCTTCCTTGTCTGCCTATTCTTGGGTGGGTTGCGTTATCACGGGCCAGAGTGGCAAGCTGCTCGTATGCACGAAAGAGCTCCCGTAAGCTGCAGAGAAGCAAACAAGTTCGTCCAGACTGCTTACTTCGTAGATCTAAGGATCAAGGAACGCCTCCCGGTCCGCGGACGCGGCTTTGTTTGATCCGGATCTCGAGGTGGGTGAATCGCGTGAGATGAGACGATGAGACACAAAAAAAAGAAAAAAAAAAATAACGAGAGCCCGTAAAATTTGCTCTCATACCCACTCACTTGAGCAGTTTTTCGTTTCGTTTCATCCCTCCCTAGCTCGCAATCACATGCTTTTCTTCAAACCAGGGACGATAAAAAACCCCTCGACCGTATGAGGAATGTTTGTAGAAGAAAAGGAATTTCCGCGGTGTCCGGCCTCCTTGTCGGTGGATCCCCTTTCTCGTTAGTTTTGTTTGCTCGTAGATAGCTAGACGCCGTGAAGAAATCAGACCTCGGTTTCTCGGTCCCTGAGCCATATCGCGAGTTGCCTAGGCAAACATGCTCGTCTAGTATTCCGTACCATCGACAAGTTCACTTGCCAGTGTCAACAACGGAATACCTGCCTCTCGGTACCTACTCCTAGGTGAATATACCAACCTCCTATCTCACACGACTCATCACGCCTCAAAATTATATTTCGCCCTCGCCCTGCCCTCGACAAAACTAGGCCAAACCCAGTACAAAAGCTGCGCAATCCGATACGGCCACCACGGCAAAACCACACTCCCCCTAACACCCCCATCAAGCACCTCCACACACTTCCTCACCACATACCCAACCTTCATCCCCTTCTTCTGTCCCTCATCCTCCCCCTCCTCCCCCTCAACAGCATCCACCGCCCCCGCCCTAAACCGCCCCTCAATCGTCGCCGGCAAAACATTCACAAACGCAACCCCCGGATTCTCAATCGCAAGACTCTGATAAAACAACAACGCAGCCGCCTTCGTAGCCGCATACACCGCCCGCGTGGGCGCGGGAACAACAGCCGCAAGCGAAGAAACATGCAACACGGCCGGCGCCTTCGACGTCCTCTTCAACACCCCCAAAAACGAAACCACGCCCACAACCGCGCCCACAAAGTTTCCCCTCGTCGCGGCATCCACTACGCGCACGACATTCCGCACGCCCTCAACCCCCGGGTCCTCAAGAGGCCCCTTAGCCCCCGTGAGTGCTAACACGGGCTGCACGGCCGAAACCCCCGCACAAACAATCACCGTATCCAAGCCCCCCAAATCCCCCACTATCGCCTCGCGCAAGCGCGCCATGGCGTCCGCGTCCGTGATATCCGCGATGAACGGGACGCAATTGCATTCGAGCGCGAGTTGTTGCAGGGGTTCGCGGCGTCGGGCGACGGCGTAGACGTGGGCGCCGCGGGCTGTGTAGTGCAGGGTTAGGGCGCGGCCGAGACCGCTTGAGGCGCCGAGGATGAGGACGCGTTCGGTGTTGGGGGGGATTGTAGTTTGGCGGGAAGGGCGGGTGTGGTGGTTGTGCATGAGGACGAGGGCTGCGAGGGCGGCTGTTGCGCCGAGGAGGTGTGTGAGGGGGGGTATTGAGGGTAAGTCCATGATGTTTAGGTGAGTGAGTGAGTTTGTCCCAGTGATTAAGTGAGAGGTAATTCTATGCGTCCAGTAGTCTTGAGGTGAGTCTACTATAAAGACAGTTGTAGTCTCGTAGAATCAATGATAGATCGTGAATATGAAAAGAGTAAATTCAACTCAACGCTCGCTCGCTCGCTCTAAGTTCTATGCTGTGATGCGATGCACATAACGAACATTCAATTTCAATGCCGTTTAGAAGCATATCACTTCTCCTTTCACCTTTCACTCTTCATGTTTTCTTCTTGCTTGTTGTTGATGCTCACCATCTCTCACCATCTCTTATGTACTTCCTTCCTACCTAGATCAGTCCCACGAAACAAAAAAAGCCGCAGACACACTCAATGGTCCAAAATGCTTTTTTATCATTTACATACTTGCAATGTTTTCTTTTTCCCATGCAAGAAACTCCAACCATCCAAGTTCCCTCCCGTGTTCAGGCACCCAAAACGCCCCTTTCCTCCCTCTCCCTTCTCCCCTATCCTTCCCCATCCCCTTCCCATCGATGTGTTTGTTCCTCCCGCGTACCTAATCCAGGGTATCTTTAGTAGCAAGCAAAAACCTCTAATTCGCCGCGGTTGAAAAAAAAAGAAGAAGAAGAAACCGTGCAGTCTAAAAATCTATCTTAGTATCTCTATAGGTTAGAAATGTATGCTTTCTTATCATTATGTTTCGACGTGCTTTTTGTGTTGTTTTTCTGTTTTGTTGTTTGTTTGTTTTGGTTTGTTTTGCTCGTCCTTTTTGAACTCCCCAAGGACAAATGAAAGACATCCTCGCCCCCTTTCGAATGAATGAATGAATGACATGGAGAATTATGATGGTAAGACGGGTGTATCGTAAAACGGACGGACTTAATTATAGCGACCATAGTCCGCTGCGTCGTTTTCCGAACGGATAAACGACCAAGGCGCTCAGGAAGAGACCGAGCGTGATGCCGAGGGCGATGTGGATCATCGAGCCGGCGACGTTGAAGACGACGTTGGCGACGTTCCCTGATGCGTCAGGCGGTAACTATCGAGTTATCACATTAGTATAAGGAGGTCTGAGAATAGGGGCCATGTTACTTACAGGAGCTGTCCCGTTCATCGCGTGGTGATGCTTAATCCGATTCGCAGCGTCCACACCACTCAGGAGACTTCCCGTCGCAGCAAGACCACTGGGAACCTGTACGAAGATGGCAGGCAATAATGCGGCCGCCGCAACACCGTGTCTGAGTCGCGAGTACAGGTTGGCCAAGACACCGACCGTGAAAGCACCGAGCGTATTCGCGATCTGGGGCGCCGCCGTGAAGTTCGGACTGCTGAAGAAGTTGACGATGTAACCGGCGAACGAAATAACAATCATGACGGGGAGTTGCTTCCACTTCGCTTGGTTGACGACGGCCAGGGAAAACGTGAAGATGGGAACGAAGATGAACGCAAATTGAGGGTCCATGGTGTTCGAGCAGCTCGTCGCCGATGTCGCGTTGGGGTCGATGAGGCCGTAGAGAACGGTGCCGAGAGTGATGCCGAAGCCGATGAATAGGGAGTAGATGATGGCGTAGACGAGTCGGATGGAGCCTGGCACGAGAGCGCGTGATTGCAGCTCGAGTGCTGAACTTACTGGGTAGGGGGTTAGTAGGAGTTATGAGATCAAAGGAGATCAAGGTAAGAAACACTTACAAACAATCCATCCAGGAAGAATCAAGGCGATGGAACTCTGCGCCATGGCAGAAAAGCAAAACAGTTCTCCTCCCCTAATACTTCCGAATGCTCTCGCAAGGAAACTCGTCAAGATAGTAGCACTGACTTCGAATAGGTTATTGTAAAGCGCCGACTTGGGAGCAACAATGATCTGCAACGCTCCCACCAGCGATCCGAGGAAGAAACAGAACGGCAAATCGATCCATCGCCCTCCGAATGCAAAGGGCGCCACAGATGCACTCGCTAATCCAAAGACGAGCACGCGAAGCCACGGGGGGAACTTATCCTTCGCAGCCATGATGGCGGACAACTTGTCGATCGCTTCATCGGCGCCGTATAAGTCGTGGAGCACGGACTTGTACACCTCGTGAATATCCTTGAGTTTGCCTAGATCAATGCCTTGCTGCGTCCGTACGATCTTGACCTCGGTCGTGTGTGTCTGCTTGTCGTCGAACGAGATAATCATGCAGCCGGGTAAGTAAAGGAACTGTCCATCAATCTCGAGAACGCGCGCCGTCATCGTCAGGTATTCTTCCAAGCGGTGCGTCGGCGCGCCGTACATCATGAGCGCCTGACACATCTTGATGATGTACTTCTGCCGGCTCAGGGTCTCGGCGATGTTGATTGTGATGCGGATCTCGTCTTCCATGCGCGGGCGACACAGATTCAAGAGCCGCGAACTAGGACTGCGCTTGTACTTAGGTCGCTTCGGGGGCTTCAGCAGCGAATCTGGCGAGCCGGGCATGCTACTACTACCGCCGACACTTTCGAGACGGGCAGACGCCTCGACGAGGTTCGCGAGGGTATCTGTCGACTTGTCCTTGTCGTACCATTTCTTCCGTGTGGGCGTCGCCGTGCCAGAAGATCCCGGTGTGCCTAAGCCGCTGAAGTCTGATCGGGTGCTGTGGGGGTAGCTAGGAGGTTGGAGGGGGAGCTCATCGGACTGTTTCTGGAGTTTCAATAAATTATACAAAATACTTCCACGGAACTCCCGCGGCGGAGGGACGTATATTTCGCAGGAGCTCTCGTCCATCGGGGTGACCCGACCGGACGAGTATCCCGTCATGATGGCGCCGAACTGGTTGCGTTGAGTGTGGGAACGAACGATGTTGTAGGCTTCGGTCTTCAAGTTGTGCTTCGTCGTCTCGACCACCACAGCATTACTGGGCCCGTCGAGCTGCGAGCTGGCCAACGGAAGACCGAGAGTCTGGACGGGCGGGAATTGGCTTAGGGTTAAACGATTGTGCAGGTCGAAGGGGATGTCGGTGTCGAAGTCGAGCGAGTTTCTCCTTGAACTCGGCTCGGAGTGCGACCCGAGGACGGTCGCAGCGACAAGCCGGGCACGTTCCTGGGCGGCGCGCGCTGATATGGCCTCCTCAGAGGTCGGAGATAGCTTCTCATTTTCATCCGGGAAGCTAATGACGGAGGCAGATGAGTTCGCGCGCAAGAGGGATGGCCTGGGCTTCTTCAGCTGCGAAGCAGGGTCAAGCGACTCTTTAGGGGCGTTCTGGCGCTGCGTCGAGGGAAGCGGGCCCAGATCGGCATTACTGTTGAATCGTACGCGGCCCTTTTCCTTCTTCGCGGCGGCCGTGTTGCTGCTGGACTCAGGGGCCGGGGGGCCCTGAACCTGCGTCTGCGCAAGAGCCGGCACCTCCACCTGGACCTGGACAGGCTGGATCATGATCATCTCCTCAACGACGGGAGCGCCCGAGGACAGGCGTTCCTCTTCCCGAGAGCTTCGCCGGTCGCCGTCCATGCTGTCAGAGATCGTCGGTGATAACTAGGTACCTAACGAAAACACGAAAGGACCAACAACCAAAAAAACAAAAAAAAGAAAGAAAATTATGGATATTTTGCGATCGGAAAAGGAAGGGAAACAAGAACGCAACAATTTACTGCCACAGCTTTTGCAAGATGTGACCATAAATTGGCGAACTCGTTTGACTCCTGACTGGCGACTGGTCCGGGAGGAAACCAAAAGGGCCTAGTTGACGGGATGCCTGGACAGGCAATATTATAATAAAGGGTGCCGGGGGGTGTGGTGGGTGTTCGTGTATGTGTGGGCGTTCCCTCCACGCGTCCCGTACGAGGATTCACAGGAACGCACAGGCGGTATAATAGAATTAGGGAGTGCGCAGGAGGGCCTGAGCAGAGCAGACCAAGGACGACCCGCGAGTTGCAGTTGGAATGACGCACAGGACCAAGATAGGGTTGTCTTATGCCTGTGAAACACGTCAGTTCGCGGTTGACAAGTCTCGGGGGTTTTCTGGGGAGTATTAAGGCGCAACTGACGCAGATTGAAACTTCTCGCTCACTGTTTACATGCACGAGTTACTCGTACTTGCTCTCTGGTGGAAGAGTACGAGTAGGCACACGAGAGACACTCACGGGGGTTTCAAAGGGGAAAAGAAAAGACACACGAGTTAGGACAAGTAGGTCTGTAGTTGATCAGGAAATGGAACAATGCCCTTGTCTGTCAGTGCAAGGGAAGTCAAGTCAAGTCAAGTTAAGTCAGTCAAGTCAAGTCAACAGTCCAGTCCCGGATCGACATCCCTCCCAAGATAGATATCCATCTGCGACTTACACCACTTCCAGCGACGGTTGTCCGACCTCGCCGAGGACTAACACATTTAACCCGCTTGGCAACACAGTGAACGGCCCGGTTTCTGGACTGGAGGGACGGGATCATGTGGGCCATCAGTCAACCCGTCTAGGATACGAAGCTATGTATCTTACCCGCCTAATAGACTTCCACGTCTCAATCGAAGTGGAGTGAGTCGTCCGTAGGCAGACCGAAAGGGTCGTGTCCTGTGGTGTTGTAGGTACGAGTACAGGCAGGTCCTTGTAGAGCGGCCGGCGGGCCTAAGTAACCATGACACATCTTGGGTCAAGTCTTAGGTATTATAATGGCCCTGCTGCACGACTCCACCGCGAGGAATCCCAGATGGTCCCAGATGGTCCAGGCCACGCGGTCCCTTTTATTAGTCAAGCAGGAGAGTGGGTTATTGGGCGGCGAAGATCGTTATAGTGCCCACCACGAGCAGGAACTACGAGAACTACTGGGTAGTCGATGTAACTTAAGAAGCTGCAATCCGTAGGGAGACGCGACGGATTGGTACCTAGTCGAGCGAACGGGATGGTCCCTGGCGGGATGCGCGGATTCACGGATTCACGCTCTAGGCTGTGGATTAGTGTCGCAGTCGCAGCAGATGCTACGGCAGCCTACACCACACTAGGGCCGCCGGAGCAGGGCACGCTTCGAGGTGTGTGGTGTCAGTGGTCCAGCGGGAGAGGCTACTGTCGAGTAGCCTTGTACTATGGGTGATGATGCGAGGGTGGCGATTGGGTACCTAGGCTGTGCAAAACTTCGAGAGGAGACAAAGTGGTAATCCGTACCGTACGGAATGCCTAGGGTAGGCATAGCTTGGGATGATGGGTTGATGGCGACAGAGCCGCGGAGATGGTGGCGTTTCTGATCCGTCGGAGTTGTGACCTGTTCGGTTCCCATCGCCCACGCCCAGCGAATTCCCTGGATTCCGTCCCTCGTCAAGTACCTACTTTACCAGTTGTACAGCATAAAATCACATTTCTGCCCCCGGTATGAAGTACCGTACATTAGTTGACGATGTTTTCCTGTATGTAACCTAATCGAGGGTGCGCTCTGCTGGCGCTCGACGCTGCAGTTGGCCGGGCTTGGCTGGCTCGGCTAGGTATCGTGAGGTTTTATTATGAATTCCTGCCCCGAACATGCCTGCGAACCTGCGAACATACCGCAGGCAAGCATCACGATAGGTCTTCCATGCCATGCATGGAATCCGGCTAGTAGCAGTTACTACCACCCAGCGGCGGCCCACGTGAAGGCTCCCTCCCCCCTCTCTTATGTAGGTACAAGCCCGCAACCTCTGACCTGCAGTTATGCCGTATGTGCCTTAGGTAGCAACTAGGATAGGCAGGCAGGTAGTGCTGTATGGCTTACGAGTACTCGTACATCGAAAAAGATATTCGGTTGGTAGAAACGGGTTAAAAGGGGCTACACTGTTAGGAATACCAGCCAATACCTACATACGAGTACGTGTCCAGCTCGCAACTCCCGCAGCATCACACACCTTTGCGGCCGTCTTCGTGCAAAATTAACATTGTCTGTCTGAGAAACCCAGGCCTAACTGACTAGTGACCAAATAAAAACTGATAGCACAACCGAATGGCGGCTATTGCTCTGGTCCAAATGTCGATCCGTCCTGTTAGCGTGCCTTATCTCGCCCATAGTCGGGTCTATCAGCTGGATCCCGGAAAATAACCAGTATGATTACGCAGACTCGCATGCTCTACTCTTCTCACTCTTGGGTCATCGAAGTTGAAGCTTTTCTGTCTTCTTTCTCTTGTCGGCACTGTATCTATCTCGCTTTTTGTCTACGAGTACATATCCGTATGTCAAGTACGAGCATGCAAATGCATGCACTGCCGATCGGTCGCGTTGCAATCAAGCTCAATATTACAAGTCTTATACGGAAAACTCATCATCCCATGCTGGCCAGATGAAACCGTCATGTGTAATCCGTATGCAGTGGTGACTCGACGACGACAATTCACAACCCGTTTCTTCCCACGCGGGACGTACCGGATGCATTAACCAATGAGTTATATAAAAAATATTTTTTTCACTTATCTCTGCTTGCCGGTTCAGGAATATGCAGGGTACTCGTAACAAGCACGAACATGTCAGATGGGAGGAGTTCTGTCGCATCCCGTATCAACATCCTTCCCGCGCTGGCAACCTGGTGTGGCAAAAATCATCGATATGAGAGGCCCGATATGGGCTTCGAGAACGGCAGCCAGGTGGAGCTGCAGCAATCGGCCACTCCATCGTATCGTAAAGTCCGCCAAGACGGAGGGGAGACGTCGAATCGGTAAGATCGCCTATTCGCAGAAAGATTTTTGTGATGCCGGTTGATTACTATAGCAGCGAGTCCTTGATCCTTAATGACTGGCGAGAAGCTAAGGTCTCAGCTGAATTTCCCAGTTTACCCGGGAACGGAAGACGTCGTCCTAGGCTGGATCCAGGCAAGGTGTCAAGCTTGTTAAGCCCGTGATGGCGGCTAGGTATCAATTGACAATCACCAACGAAAGCTGACAAGCTGAACCACATGATTGCGAGAGAAGGATCCCCTAGTCCGTAAGGGGTATCCCGAAGCAACACATCGTCTCTTCTCCCCCTCCGTTTGAAGTTTTTTTTCTTCTTTCCTTCGTCTAATCCGTGACTCCTTAGCCTACCAAGTTCACTAACATCTCGACCCTCTTCCGCCATCAGTCTTGACACCTTAGCTACGGAGCAGACCCAGTCTGCCAGTATCGTGTGCATCGCACTAGGCGCATACTACCTATATCGGACAGGACTCCCAAGTCCGATCGTATGGTCACCGCAAAACGCATCGCAGTTAGCGCTTGTTGAGGAAGCAAAAATAGAGAAGGGCTAGAGAGATTAGCACAACGTCGAGATTCTATTGAGAAGCCGTCTTGTCTCGCATGATTCACGATCTTGCGGTACCGGGACGCGCGAAGGGCGGCACCACGTGGTCCCAGCTACGGATTACTATCTCTTGGAGACTCCGAATCTTGGGTAGGTAGGGATTCGCGTTGTCTTGATAGTACATATGTATCTGTACTCGTAGTGCATGCACTATCCTACGGAAGACTGGGCGTCCGATATCTCATATTTTTCTTCTCTCTCTTCCCGAACGTAGCTGTCGATCTCAGTGCCATCACGAGCAGTACGACGCAAATCCATTGAAAAGGATGTGATCGAGACGGTGTGTCGTGCGGTGGCATACGAGTACGATACGATACGCAACAGGCGGTGAGAAACGACTCTGGAGATAAGGGAAAGGGAAAAGAAAGAAAGAAGAAAAACAAAACTTGACTGGTAACATCGTGTAGGTATCCCATCCCCCCCTTCACACGATACCCATCCCGCGTCTTCTGTCTCACGATCTCGGCGTTTTGTCGTGAAACCTCGCTGTCCAGATTTCATTTCACTAACTGATAACTAACCGTCGACTAGCTAGCAGTACCTGCTTTTAGAGGACAAAAGTCTTGATCAGGCCAAGCCGCCAAGCTATCGTCGCCCATGTCTGATGTTCAGGCCCCCCCTAGTCATGGCTCATCATGCAGCTAATATAGGGAGCGCAAAAAAAAAAAAATAGTTCTCTAGGGAGGTCTAAAAACGTAGAGCAGACCCGCAAACGTCTATCCCAACCGGAGGGTTCAACAACTCCCGCTATAATTGCCCCTCGAATCCTCCGGCGTTGGAAGAGTTGCTGTTTTGGTGAGGCATCCCATGGCTTGGCTCTTTATCATCGGAGTTACGTTTTAATACCACGTACAACTCCCATTCTTCGATCTTCTGCAACTGATTCTTCGACGCACATTCACACGTCGCTTAACATGCTCGCGTACAGCCAAACATGGCTTCACACTTGCATTGAGGGTAGGATGAGTATCTGATCAGTGCACTCAACAACATTATGCAACGGACTTAGGCGGCGATTAGGGAGGTGTCCTGAACAAGTGAACATGCCTGCAACGAGTCTAGCTAGGAATATTTCCCATCCCCTTGGTCTTATCAATGCTTTAAATTCGAACTTCCCTTTTCCGTCCATATTCTCCTAGCACTCCTAATCTCCAAGGGACCCCGACGACAAACCCTCTCCAACCGAGATATACCCAACCAAATAGTGTCGCAAAAGGGGTTTAGGGTCTGCGAATGTTCACCTTGAGGTCCAACGCTCTGAGGTTTCGCTTCATTCCGAGTTCATCTGTCGTGCCACATCGTAAGATCAATCTGTTTTGATATTCGATTTGATATTCGATCTTTGCTATGATATCGCTTTGCTGTCGTCACGTCTACTTTGCTGTAATCAGGCCAAATCAAATTGTGATATTTCGTGTACTATCATGCAAATTGCTTGACATTGCCTTCTGTATTGATGCTATTCCAAGATGCTGTTGTCGACGAGTACTCGCCTGGCTTCTCATCCTCGCAGTGACCCCTGACTGACATTGCCGTGAAAGTAGTCAACACGATAACGTGACTCCGCATCCATCAAGGCATCACAAGATGCGATCTTGCTTACTGTGTCTGCCTCATTGGATCGGTTAACACCGCACTCTCGAACAAGTGAAGCTATTCGGAGAAACGGGCCCGAACAGGATCCTCTCTCCGCATGTACCCCAAGTCTGCACTTGCATCATCATGCGGGGATCTCGGTGCAACTTGATCTGAAGATCGGCGTCTCCAAGCTGGTGTTCTCCAAGCTTCAACGGTAGACGGCGGAAAAACAGGCGGTTGATCCCCCGCACGAGCTACGCCGTTGCCGTGATGGGACGGGATGATCGTACCGGTGTCGTATTGAAGGTATGGTATATAATGTGACTTTCCTGTGATGGAATACGTGAACTTCTACGCTGAGGTGTGTGTTCATATCCTGCCTTCGTTTCTCCTGTTTTGGTGAAAACGGCCGCCATATCTCTCATCACGAAGAGGCCCTCTTGAAGAGCGCTGCATTGGAGTGAATGGATGATTCTGATTGATTCCACTCAAGGCTCAACACTCGCTGTTGCCCTCGAATGATAGCTTCCCTATCAACTTATATCGCAATTGGGAGGCAGCGTGGGATACCGCAGTAGAATACATCATGGCTGCCAGGACAATAGCCCTCTGCCTGTTCCCAGCTTGGGCACTCGCTCAAGGGGATGTAAAATGTAAGCGTCAGGTTTTCTGAGACTCCTCATCATTGACCTTTGCTTCACCCCATTGCATCATTCATTCTCACTCCAATTGACATCCAATGCTCACACCTCGCCCAGGGATAACCGTAAGCGAAGGAGCCACCCCCTCCTTCTCCCTCTCCTCACCCGGCATCTCCTACCAATTCCACGTCGACCCCTCAACCCTCGACCTCATCCACGACCACTGGGGCGCCTACGCCGCCGAAGCCGTCCCCCAATTCCTCGGCAACACAGGCGGCTGGTCCGGTCCTTACACCTACCGTCTCCGTGAATTCCCGGACTCAGGACGAGGAGACTTCCGGACGCCGGCGGTGCACATCCAACATGCCTCCGGAGACACGGTCTCTGCCTTCTCGTACACAGGGTATGAAGTGAAGGCTGGTAAACCTGATCTCCCTGGCCTCCCTGCTACGTATGGTGATGCGGATGATGTTTCCACGCTCATTGTCCATATGCGTGATACCTACTCTAATATCTCTGCGGACCTCTATTACTCCATTTTCCCGCAGCATAATGCGATTGCGCGTAGCTTCCGGCTTACAAATACGGGGAAGAGCGAAGCCACCGTGTTAAGGGCTAGTAGTTGGAGTATTGATGAGCCGAATGAGGAGCTTGATTTGATTGATCTTTGGGGTGATTGGGCGAGTGAGTCTCATCTCAATAGACGACCCGTTGGACATGGAGAACAGGGGTAAGTTTTGAGCCTCTCGTCTCTTGCTGAGGATGTCGACTGATACTCGGACTCTCATAGATTCCGCTCAACGGCAGGTTACTCTTCTCACTACCACAAAGCCTTCTTCGCGCTTGCGCCCCCCAGTACGACCGAGTCACAAGGCTCAGCAACAGCATACTCCCTCATCTACTCGGGTTCCTTTGCCGCCAACGTCGAGCGCTGGTCCACAGGCTGGGTGCGCGTCCTTCTCGGCCTGAACCCCCTGCATCTCTCATGGCCCCTAAAGCCCGGCGACACTTTTATCTCGCCCGAGGTCGTATCCGTATACTCCGGCAATGGATTCAACGGGATGTCCCAATCGCTGCACTCCCTGTACAAAAACCAACTCTCGCGCTCAAACCACACATGGGAGACGCGTCCCCCTCTCCTGAACTCCTGGGAAGGACTCGGCTTCAACTACAACCAGACCTCCATGGTCGAACTCGCGCAAGAAGCCGCCGATCTAGGGTGTTCGTTATTCGTGAACGACGACGGCTGGTTCGGCACCGATTACCCGCGCGACGACGACTCCGAGGGTCTGGGAGACTGGACCGCACAGCCCAAAAAATTCCCCGACGGCCTAGCCCCCTACATCGACGAAGTAAACAGCATAACTGTCGCGAACACAACCGAAAAGATGAGTTTCGGCCTCTGGTTCGAGCCCGAAATGGTGAATCCCAACTCCGACCTGTACAAAGCGCATCCCGACTGGGTCCTGCACGCAGGCACACACAACCGGACACTCGTGCGCAACCAACTCGTTCTGAACCTCGGCCTACCCGAAGTCCAAGACTACATCATTTCCACACTAGAAAAAATCCTCTCAACAACAAACATCCAATACATAAAATGGGACAACAACCGCGGCCAACACGAGTTATCCTCGCCCGCAGCCAACTACGCCTACATGCTCGGCATGTACCGCGTCATCGACACCCTGACAACCGCACACCCGGACATCCTCTGGGAGGGCTGCGCCTCGGGCGGCGGACGCTTCGATGCGGGCCTCCTGCACTACTGGCCGCAGAGCTGGACGTCGGATAACACGGACGGCCTCGATCGCTTGTCCATTCAGTTCGGGACGTCGTATTCGTTCCCGCCGTCTGCGATGGGGTGCCATGTAAGTGCGGTCCCGAATGGACAGGTTGGGCGCACCACGCCCCTGGCGTTCCGCGCTGCCGTCGCGAGTATGTGCGGTTCGTTTGGTCTTGAGCTCGATCCGAAGAATTTGACCCCTGAGGATCGCGACGCGATCCCTGGGTTAGTGAAACTGCAGCAGGAGATCAATCCCCTCGTGATCAAGGGTGATTTCTACCGGCTCGCACTCCCCGAAACGTCGAATTGGCCGGCGGCGATGTTTGCGCTACCGGATGCGAGCGAAGGGGTGTTATTCGCATTCCAGGTGCGGTCTGTCGCGAAGCCGTTATCGCCGCCGGTGAAGCTGAAGGGACTGGATGTGAACGCGAAGTATCAGATCACGGGTGATGGATTCGAGGCCGTGTATTCTGGTTCGACGCTCATGAATACGGGACTCAGTTTGCCGTGGCCGAATAGTGATTATCAGAGCTTCGTGCTGAAGTTGACGAGGATGTAGTTGTTCGTATATATCGTAGTCTTGAATAGATTTCTTCGCCATGATCGCATGCGTTCGAGTGTATGTACGTAGCCCCTTTCTTTCATACACATTTCATACAGACGGGAATCAAGTCCTCATCACACTCCCAAGCACACTCCCCAACACGCCCCTCACCCTCTTCGGATTCTCCCTCACACACGTAAAAACAACCGCCGCACTGACCGCAAAAACAAACGTCTCCCTCCACTCTTTTTCCTTCGAATACCGTCTCGGCAAAACCGTCGCAAGCGCCCTCGGCGCCACGAACAGCGCCATATCCTTCCTCCGGCCCGCTGCCTCGGCGAGAATACTCCATCCACACAAAAAGCAACCCGCACCAACACAAACACCCGAATCAATCGCCTGGCGCGCAGCATTGTCTTTCCCAAGGATGCGCGGACCAAGTCTCGTCCGCGCAAGACAAACGCCGTAATAAAACAGCGTGATGAACAACGCCAAGAACGACGACGAGCGCACGGCGGATCCGACCGCGCGCTTCAGTCCGGGGAGATCTTTCCGTCTCGCAAGGATATTCAACGGGAGGTACGTGAGCAGCGCCCATCGAAACGAGCGCGCGAAGCGCGAGAGCGCGTGGCGTTCGCAGGACGGACCGACGCCCATGTGCACCATTTCGCAGGGGAAGGGGATCGTGGTGGTCGGGTCGCCCCATTCGAGGGGCCAGCGGTAGTCGGCGCACATGGATTGGAGGAGGGGCGCTTGGCCTGTTTCGTGGCCGTAGAGGAGGGTGCCCGTGCGGCAGCGGCGGAGGGCCTCAACGAGGCGCGAGTCGACGGCGGCGGCTGAGGAGATCCATTTTCTGTAGGAGGCGGGGAGGGATGTGGGCGTGTAGAACCAGGCCCACATTATGAGGGCGCAGGAGGTGGCGAAGACGGAGGGGTCGATGAGTTTGGAGAGGGTTTTGTCGAGCTGGGTGGTGTTAGATGGGGTTTGTGAGGGTGGGTGAAAAGGGGGACTCACTCGTGACCATTGACCGGTTGCGATGCGTTGCTTTCGTCGGCGCGACCAGATCTCACTGACGGCGGCATCGAGGGCACGAGTTGCAGCGAATAGGGTTAGGTCGAGTGTTCGTCCGGCGTACCAGGTCGTTTCTTCTTTGCCGTCGACGATTTTCGTTTCAGTGAACGCGCTGGTTTTCTTCGATTGGAGGAGTCGCAGGCTTAACCAGCCGGCGATGAAGGAGGAGATCCATATCGAGAGTCTTGTGGCATGTTAGATGCTGCGACTCTGAGTGAAGCGATGACGAGAGGAACAGATGACTTGGCGCATGAACGATTCATGCAATGAATTCACTCTTACCTCCGCTTGGCTATGTCCGACAGCTGGACTTTTAAGCGATTGATGAGTCTTCTTATAAGCACCTGTTCACAACGAAGGACAATCCGTGTTAATAGAGTCGCAATCCATCCAGTAGTAGTATTCCTGATTATCGCCAATGTGAATGCCGAGAAGCGAATGAAATCATCTTACATCGAACAGCGTCGTCCCACCAACCAGCGCGGCACAAAACGTCGGGAATCGCTTCGGGTCGAGTCCCCCCAGCAGGATGCGACGCAGGGATGCGACGAACGACTCGGAGGGTTTGCTTCGCCTGTCGGGGTCTTCCGACTGCGCACCCTTGCGCGCTCGTCTCACCCCATGACGTTGCAGAATCAGGGTCAGGACCCTGGGCGCGACGGCCGACGCATAGCCCAGGACGTAGGCGCGGATCACAGGCCGTAAGATGGGCGGGATGTGCTTATCCAGTCGTGTTTTCTGGGCCTGCAGCCGCTCGAGAAGGGGAGTGGACGACGTCATCTGCTATGCTCGGTCGTTCGCTCGATCGCTCACGGATGCCCTCCACGATAATGGCGCGCGGTGCGCGCATCTGTGACCGTCGCGTCGTGTTCAGCGTGCATGTAGCGCAAATAAATGTTGCCAAGAATTGAAGTGGTCTTCGAGGTGTCAGTAGCAATTAATTAGTCCATCTGGTTGATAATATTTTTGGTAATTTTTGGTCGAAAGGTGTGACAACCAAAAGACACAGATAAACCCCCCAACCCAATGAGATTTTTTGGGTCTCGAAACAGGCCGGCTCGTGCTGGAACTGTTTCGTTAATCGCAGCGTTCCTAATCGCCGGGTTTCACATGTTAATCTGCACGAGCAGTTCCGAGCGGGTGGGTCTCGGTCGCATTCATGAATCCTTCACATGCGCCATCGCGGAAGACGGTATCCGTGGAATAGGCAAATTATGAAGCCATAATATGGGTTGCCATATTGACATAATCCGTAGAGATCGAACTTATTCTGCTTCAGTCTCCGATGTTTTGCATTGAGAGACAAGCGACTGATCAGAAGCTCTCTTTGAATCAACGCGAGTGTTGACCCATTACTTACGTCATAGCAGGTGGGCATTGTCTTGCCCTATGAGCTCGCTATTGTTCCATTCAGTTAGCTGTGGGAGACAGCTTACACTGACTGGACATTGTTGTTGCAAGCTGTGTGTACGCTCCGAATACGAATTCGTTATGAATATTCCTATACTTATTTCATGCACAAGGTGGAATGTACTGGCGATATCATCACGTGGAGTGGTGAATAGACACCGCATATGCACAAGTTAACCATGAAACCTACCGGACTATAACTCGCCGTCAATTCATGTACTCGGCATTGTGAACTGGGCGGACCGGCAGATATAAATGGCCGAGAGACGCACGGCCGGGAAGCACGTGCTGCCGGTGAACCCCTCAGTTCATGCTAGATGCTTCGCAGACTTAGAAACCCCGCCGGAGGAACGGAGGTTGTCCATCAAGTTGCTTCCTGCATGGTCCTTGTTACTTGCCCAAGACATGCAACAAAGGGAGGGGAAGTCGGGATCATGAAACGAAGGTAACCAAGGTAATTCGGTGGCCTGGCTCAGGAGGTCCTGTTACCCGAAGATATGCTCTCCTTAGAAGCAACCAAATGCAGACAGTCCTCCGCAGAGATAAAATCGAGCAACAAGCAACCCCTCTTGACGCCGATGAGAATGCTGGCCAAAGGTGCGTAGCAATCGCGTTGGGACCAGTAATCCAGCTCGTTGAAAGGGAACCAGTCAGGCCTGCTGAAATCGGCGGTGGCTTAGGATCAGTAAGTGGTTCAGATCTCGTGATCTTTCACTCCGCGAAGAACACGATCTGTATAACTGAACAGTTTAGTCGAAATCTGACAGCTCTCGATGTCGCGCGGCCCTCTATAACAGCGAAACGCACAGCAGTTTAAGCCACCATAGTGACCAACGCCATGATAAGTTTTGGCATCATCTATCCCTTTGACGAAGCGACAGATAGTGAGTTGTCATTCGAAGAAAACCCAGGTCAAAGCAGTTCGCCAGGTGAGTCAACCCAGCCAGCCACTTTCCATATAATCCGGAAGCGGCGCAACGCGATCGTTTTCAGTATAGGTAATGGCGTGCTTCCCCTATTATTCCTGAACACTTATAAGAATAAGGACTCATGGTTTTGAGACCGTTCCTGAGCCAAGGACAGAATCCTGGGTCCTGGTGACTGGTTGATAATTTCGTAGGCGTTCCCGAGTCCAATCCGCGACGAGAAATGTCTCGCAACAGCACGCGTCATCGATGCATGCCTAGGACATGTCATCATGTTACCGTTTCTCATGTGCTCATAAGCGGATAATCAGAGGCATCAGTGCGACCAGGTTGTTCGAATACAATTGGGAATACCGCAGTACGTTCTCTTTAATAGGAGAGCTGGTGATGGCGTCCTTGATAAAGACCCTATAGTTGTCGTGAGAAGTGAGAGTTGGGACGAATTGACAAATGTCCAGGTTAGGATACCTGTTACCTGTGACATGGTAGTTATCCGGAGCCAATGAAGACCGAAGAATAGCTTGAGACCGGGATTGCCTGGTTAGACAGATATGATGTCGTGCGCGTACGTGCCGCAGAGCTGTATCCCGTGCACGGCACATAGGATAAAAAGTCCTCCGTCCGAAGCATGATCGCTCCATCTTTTCTCACCTTACCTCTTGCATTGCTTAGTATACGCCAAACCTCAACTCGAACGCACGTATTTGTTATCCTCGTTGTTGAATGACTAACCATGCTTGGCCGCGTGATCCTTACCGTGGATGCCGTTGTCATGACAGTCGGCAGCCTTGTCGCGGACTTCTTCAGTGTGACGCATTTGTTCAATCCCAATTGGCCCCCTCATGCCAAGTGAGAACTCCCCAACTCCCTTTCTGTGTACCCTCATCTCGGTCGAGTTCGAAGCTGCTGGCTTTGCTCTCTGAGTCCTAATGCGGGTGGTCTTCAAAATGTAATAGAAACGAGAGACTGATCTTGGACTGACCGATAACACGATGACTCTAGGTTCCATAATGCCCAAACCATTTTCTTGGCCATGATACTCAGTGGCATAACGCTCTTCTACACATGGCGAGAAGCCCCAACGCCAGAGTTTCGTCGCGAGTACTTGAGGGTCGCATCCCTCACGGGTTCCATCTACTGGATCGCGGGTCTTTTGTCAATACTCCCACCACAGACCATGGGTGTTGACCCTGAATTTGGCGGACCGGCTTTTCCACAGGGAAAGCTCTTTGCAGTCAGTGCGCTGATGGCTATATTGGCCCCCTGGCTTGAATCCTAGACGGACGAGCGCAGGCATCTCACTCTGAAGCCTTTCTAGTGTGCGGATTCGGTGAGAAATTCCGAGATGCTGCTATGCCGTTACATTTCCAGTAGCATTGAAAGTGGAAGGCCGGGTAGTGCATGCTGTAAGGAGCACAAACCGATGCCGGACCTATGACCGACTTGGAGGCTACTCGCGCAGGGGTCACAAGGCTGCAATGGAGGCTATAAGAGAAGGGGGTTGTCAACAATTCGCGACCCATCACAAACAAGAAGATATTTCCCTAGGATCCATGGTTGTATAGGTTGTTCAGAGTCGTTATTGATCAATAAAATCAATCATTTCGTGTCGTGTCAGGCATGGATTGGCTGGGTGTTAGTACAAGGAATCTCGACGAACTACCCATACCTGGGGGTAAGCCCATGTCGTCGCGCTTAGGGAGGGCTTTGAAACAATTGGACATGTCATGAACCACCGACAACTAATCGGGCCGTAGAAAATCGAGTGAAAAAAAATCGTCGAACACCATTGCCTCGGTTCAACCCAGCCATACTCCCTCTTCTCAGAGAAAATGCAGGCTTTCCACCAATGTCGCTTGATGATTCCAACCCCCATCATGAATTGGAAAAGATGACAGGTTCCCTTGAAGAAGGCAATTGTCGATCAACACCCAATTCGTTTCTGAATGCGACCACAGGAGGTGAAGGGAATTGCGCCTCCTGAGTGCCCATAGGTAAAGGAGCCATAGAAAAACCTGAAAAAATAAGGCTTGGTGTAGTAATACGCCTTGCTGCCGGGCGTTTGCCCAAGAAGGGCGTTCTGCACAGAGCCAAGCCTGGGGATGCAGGTCTCGATGCCTCTTTTTGCTCCCTGTGGCGGATGAGACTCCGGGTTGGACTGGTCGACTCGCTCGGACTGATTCCAGGGCGCCTGTAAGAGCACTACCGCAAAATCGAATCCTGGATACTCTTTCCCAACTGACCGCGGACATGTCTGTGACTTTAACTTGACCAGGACTCAGGGCATTGCATAAGCACATCGTCACAGATCCGGTTACCGTCGACGGACGCATTGCAGCCGACAATGCGATTGCGTTTGCGCTGACTTTTGTAGCATGCGAGGCAGTCCGAATAGACACACCGAACCGAAGGCTTGGTGACAATGACGGCATTCTTGGCTCAGACATCTTATTCCGGCTGTAGCCTTGATATGGAGCGTCGTCCGCAGGCAGAGCAGGCAGCGTCAGAGTCACCCACCGGTAGGGAATGGTGTAGTCTGTAGATCTGGTCGGTCGCAAATGCACTCACTACTGGCTCGGCCCATAGCGATTGGCTCACAGCCGTTGGGACATTCACCAAGGAGGCTTTGTCTGACACGCACCGTGCTTGTGCGAGTATTCCGTGGATGTTCGGGGAACGGCGAGGAAGTGTTGCAATGAGCTCCGGCGAACTGGAGCAGGTAAAGTGGGTCCTGCCGCTGCTAGTCAGCACTGCAATTCGGGTAAATATTGCTAGAATTCACCGGAGAACAGCCGGTAAAGTTTTGTACTTGGTGAGTACATACTTTAATGTTGGGATGAAACACAAGTTGAGGTTATTTAGAAGTACTCAGTTTGATGCACGCATTTGTAATGGTCCTGTAATTATAGCACGTGTGCACTGTAAGTCGCGAGGGGTCCGGGGGCCCCTCAGTGCTACGCTCCCTGGAAGCGCCGGCTGCTAGCGGCTACAGAATGGCAGGAGCGGATTGTCTAGGCAGGTGCGAGTCCACATGTCGGGAGGTGTCATCCGGATTTACCTGCTGTGCATTTTTGATAGCTTACCTACCATCTGCATCTATTTTACCACCGACCAAACATCACATCACGCTGCCGGTGAAACATTCTTTCTGCTCTCGAGTGCGGCCTCGCTGAAATATGAAGTACTCATGACCGCCACGTGTGTGCGCCGTCCCAAGATGGGTTCCTATTCAGACTCGGCAGACCTGCCCTTTGGGTGTAAGTCGCTTTGCTTTGCCTGCCATCTCTGACGTCGCGAATCCCGATCATCCTCATTCCAGAGCGAGGAGCTAATGCGAACGGGTTGCCGTGACAGACTACGTCTCAGACGAGGCCCTCAAAAGACCACCACCACCTCGCGGCGATCCGATCCTGGATCCCAACGACAGTAGCCTGCTGGGAAACTTCTTTCACGGCATGGAAACAAACGAGTACAACCTGTCATATGGCGAGGGTCTCAACTTCAGCGATCAGTGGATCGGCCAGGTTGCGCCCAACCTGGTCGGTCACTCAACATCATACGGACCACAGCCTCCGCTAGATCCACTCACTGCCGCTGTCACTGGGGAGCCTCCTGTTAACCTACCTGATATGTTTACGTTTGGACAAGCCGCTATGCACCAGTCGCATCATTCCATGGCACGTCCGCTTCCACCTCACCAACACCAGCCGCAGCATTCTCAACAGCAACTCCAACAGCTCCGACCAGCGTCACATTCGCCCCATCAACACACCTTTCCGCCTCTCCCAGACCGGAGAGACTATTCTATACCGTCTGATCAAGATGCGCACGCAGACATCGCCGCCGTCCTGACTACTTTACATCATTCGGGTCAACAGAACATGCACACCGGTCGCACGAACAGTCTGAACGCATATCACCAGCCGCCGAACCCACAAGCTCCGAGAACTCAAGCAACTTTCGTTCCGCGCTCGCAACGCATGCAAATCCACCCTGATGATATTCGAATGTCGCGATCGAACGAAGCCGATACATTATTTACTGATATGATCTTTGGAACCCACGAGCCCACTACTCAACGCCAGGCAGAACCTCAGCCCTTACAGTGGGGATCAGATGGTCTTTTTGCCCGGGGTCAGGGCTATATGCCTCCAGCGCATGAGTCGAGCGAAGCCCTCGAGAAGAAAAGGATGGCGACAGTGAAGGAGGCCTTGAGAATTAATAATAGTAGCGCGAATACTCGGGCCTCAAGCCCGACAGCTGCTGAGTCCACCGCACATACTTTCCACGAGCACACAAACGGCAATATCCGAGAGGAAGGTGACGCGTTGGCAGCTGCTAAGAGGCGCCGTGTCAGTAAAGCCAGAATAGACGTAGAGGAGGACGGGGACTGCACCGCTCCTATACCAACAAGAACTGCAGCGCGGAAGCGCAAATCAAAGGGCGACCTTAATGGAATACCCGAGTTATCATCTGAGATACCAGAGTCCGCTGGCAAGCGACGCAAGTCAGCTCCCAGTCAGCCTAAGCCGCCGCGCGAGAACCTGACAGACGCGCAAAAAAGGGAGAACCACATCCGGAGTGAGCAGAAGAGACGTGGCGCCATCAAGGAAGGGTTCGAAGATCTCACCTTCATCGTACCCAACCTGCAGAACGGCGGATACAGTAAGAGTACCATGCTTCTCCTGGCGGGCGAATGGCTCGAAACATTGATAAACGGGAACGAAAAGTTGAAGTCCTAAACTATTGGGAATCAACACATTTTCGCTTTTCTCGCTTTTACTTACCTTACCTACTTATTACCTACTATACCTTATACCCAATTCGCATCATGAGAGAGAGAGAGATAAACAGGGGGGCATAGCTGCTCGCTGCTGCTGCGAAGGTTCTGTTTGCCGGATTATGCTGGAGTTCAAGGAATGCTTTTTTTTTGATGGATACACGGCATGGAAGGCGGTGCGATGTGCAGGGACGAAAAAAGAAGAGGGAAACCCATGAGATCTGTAGAGGATTATCCCGTCCTACTCTACAGGTTGATGAGAAACCCCTTCATGTCATGTCCCCTTACTTTGCTGATATATCATATGGGCTCGCATATACCCAACGAATAGTGTTTTTTCTGGTATGATAACGGACGAGCAATGAATGTGCTATAGAAATGGCTTCGAGGCCAGATGAGATAGCTTCAGAGATGAATTCACCCACTTTACTTTTACTTCGCATGCTGTGAACGGTATGGATTGAATTACAAGAATTTCGTCCGTTGGCCAATGAATTTCATGTGAGACTGTAACGTGAACTCTTCCCCCTGGATGGTGTCGGTTCTCTCTTATCAATCTGGCAAGCGAAATCAGATTATGAGAACCGGGAAGAGTTGATTCGTTCGTGAGCCGCTCGCGAGCGCGCGCCGAGATAGGGTGATGCAGATGCAGGGATGGGATGGCGATTATCTTGAGAGCGATATCATGATCTCTCCTGGGTTTGATATATTTGATGGTTTCGGTTCTGCGCGTGGAATATGTTCGTGCGCTCGGATCTACCACCACCCTGGTCTTAGGGGTTAGGATGAGAGGGAAGTTCCCTCTATAGATGACGGCCAGTTTCACTCAACAGTGTATATTCATCCTGATGATCTCGCTTGAAGCTATACATATCCGCGCACACAAATTCTGTGTCGCCGACTGAAAGGGACACCTGAATTCGTGGACAATGACATACCTAGATGAGACGCCAGCCTGTGCGCCGTGCCAACAAGGGGTTGTCTCGTGACACATTCACAGAACATACTGGTGAAGGTCCTACGTCGACACGTCGCGCCAGCTCGTCGAATTCGGACGCGCTCAGCTTCTTGTCCCACGCCTGGCGTCCACGATGACATCGCGGTGCTAGACAGTCTGCCTAGCTACCTACCACCATGCGGAACGGTCCACGCACAGGCGGTATTCCGCCTCGTCCGTCCAGAACTAGCCGTAGCTGCAGCTCAACATATCGAGCCAGTATCACATAGCACGGTCGGTCGGTGTACGACGCGCAAGACGGTGAGACACCAGCCTCGCGAAAATCCCAGTTACCCCTCAAGCACCTACATCTAGCTGCCTATATACCATACCATGTCCAGAAAGAACGCAGCACGGAATAGTAATAGGCAGTACATAAGTGCGGAAACCTATTTTCAGATGCACGTCTTGTCAGCAGGTGAGGGATCGCGCTGACTACCTACCGATGCAGACGTCGTCCATCTTTAACTCAGTCCTGCTTAGACCCACGCGTGCACGACTAGTCTACGTTCAGTATGGTCGTCGTTTCATCTGTCCTGCGCGTTGGGTTCGCGGTTCATGCCATGCCATGCCATGCCCTGCCCGTCGCTGGAAGTGAGTCCGGGCCCGGACGTGGAGAGCTGATACATACGAAGCACGGCTGAAGATGGTGTTACCCTTGCCTGTCGATATCCGCGTTTACAACAATACTCAAGTGATAGTCCACCGTCAGAGCTGGTATCTCAGCTATCTGTCTGTCTCATAGCCCGGATATCAAAACGCGTTGTCGCCACCTGTCTGCCTCGTATTCGCCATCTCAAGTGTTACGCGTCATGGCTATGAAGATGACCACGGCGTTGCCTCACAAAACAAGCGAGTCCTCATCATCAATCATCCTCAGCCCCAATGCCCAGCCGTGGGGAACCTCCCACTAGGTAGGTCCTAACACCAACAAGCGAAATCTGCTACCGACACGTCAAGGCGCGTTCAGGAATGGCACCATCAGCTCGACTTGCGCCACGAGGCCCGCCACGTAATTGCATGTGGCTGAGATGCTGTTTGCTTCCTCCATTCTCCCGTCCCTTCATACGATAGGTAGATACTCGAGGTGCATGCCTCGGTAGGTACGGTCGTATGCCGACATCAAGTTGGAGGATTATAATCCATAAGTAATCCGTATTTCGTAGAGACACACGGAAACCCTTCCTCTTAAGTGGACCGGGGTTTTCGAGTATCCCGCGCCGCGATGAGGTCAGACGCGCACCACCTCACACAGACAGATAGAGAGAAAAGGGAAATCCGTATTCAACACATTTCGGAATTAAATGTCCGATCCCATATTCCGTAAGTCAGAACCCCATTCGGAATTCGTGGGTAAAGGTTGTGGCGACAAGCGGGCGCGCTTTCCCCATTCTTAAGATTTGGGCTCACTTGGCCGGCACCCCCTTCCCATTATCCAGCACCCCCCGGTGGGTCCGGCGCCGATTCCGGTCACTTTGCCTACCGACCTCACGCAGAGTGGTTACGAGCAGATATACGATACCGAATGCCAGCAGTTCAATTGATGTTGCAATGATACGTTTACCGATCTACTCTACAAAGGCAAGCCATCCATCCATTCCAATTCAGAGCGGTCTTCTAGTTGCGCTGCTTGCCGATCAATTTCGCCCTCAAAGTCTACCTCTCCGACTAAGTCTTGAAATTCAAATGAATCTGCCGCTTCTACCGCTACGTTTTCCTCATTTCGACCTCCGACTGCTATCGATTGCTCAAAGGCATTCGTTTCCGGGGCGATATACGTGTCCTCGAGATGCTGAAATACCCGCTGCGAACTTCGCTGCATCTGCGTACCCGCCTCGTACGTATCATTCGAGCTGACGAAATGAAGCCCTGCTATCGTCGTATTCATCGTCATGACGGGCGTAAACGAGGATGATTCTTGGATTGCAGATGACATTATGGAGGCCAGTGTACGCGATTCTCTTGCCTCAGCATTCTCGATGGCGTGAACATGTTCGAACATACTTGGATTTCGAGTGGTTTTTCGAGATGATCGGTCGGCTGCAATTGCGCCCTTCGGGCGTCCCTTGGGCTGTATGATGGCCGGATCGAGCGGGATCGGTGACGCTGTTGTCGGCGATGCCTCCCGATTCCAATACCAATGACAGTTGATATCGTTTAGCTGTATTGGTTCCTTGTTTTGTACTATCTCCCACAACTTGTGTTGACATGGAAGACCGTAGGAAGAAACCAAGCTGCATGGATGACATGGACTGGTGGGCTTGGTCGACCCCAGCTTTCCCAATTCTTTCAGAATCAGGCGCAATGCAGGCTGGGTTACATGATCACGTACTAATACAAATGACATCTGCATTGTCGCCGACAGAGCGCGATTTCTGCCTGCTAATTGCGCTGACAGAATACTACTGTTCTGATTATTCCAAAAGATACATAATCTTTGGAATACAGTAGTGAGGTCGCCGGTGCTAGTACATAACCAGCGCTTCAGTGCAGAATGCAGAGACTCAACTACAGAAGTAGTTGTAAAGCCAAAATGCAAGTAGTTGTTCAAGTAGCAGCGTACAAACTTTTCTTTCCATGGCGTAATCCAGGTATTGACTGCATATCTGATGGCAGATTCAGGGTACACACCTGGCCGAGTGAAGCGCTCCAATCTGTACTGAAAATCGTCCACTGTATGAGAATCAATGAGCGAGTTCCAGTACTTCAAGAACTCGGTGAACTTTGGGTGACGACGCGTTTTCCTTGTAATTGGGTCGAATGTGGCCTTGGGGAAGTATTGCTTAGTTTTAGCTAATACGTTCATATTAATGTGCCACCGACACAGTATGTGTGGTATATGTTTGAAGGCAGGATGACGAGAAAACGCGTTCAATAATGCAAGGTCACGATCAGTAACAGTGACTTTAGGGAGCGAGATGCTCATATCAAGAAGTATGCGATAGAGTACCGCAAGTGTCCAACTGAACGGAGGTTCAGCCTCGCTATCAAGGAAAACAGCCGCGATTTGGAAAGTCTTGTTCGTAGATGTCACTCCACATATATTGAAGAGCGGCATGTTGAATCGATTCGTCTTATAAGTGCTATCGCACAGAATAACGTCAGGATGTTGTCGTAGCAGATTGAGTCCGGTTTTGGGTGCAATGAACAATCGACTTATCTGGCCATGTTCGTTACGAAAATCTTGAAAGATGAAGCTGTCCGTACGTAGCTGATCATAGAGCCACTCGATAGGCATTCGACCCTGTAGTTCTTCGCGACGATGAGTTATAAGCAGGTTGCTGATGTCATTTGATGTCACGGCTTTCAGATCAGGGTTGTCGCTCGCCCTCAGCTTCGCAAGTATTTGTACAGGTCGAGTACCTGTATTCCACCATCCTATGATTTCTTCTTTATGCGATTGGAGAGCTTTTTTGCGATATCGAGAGAACGCCCCAGATTCAAGTAGCGGGTGATTGTGAGTATTGGTACCCTCACTTGCGACGGGGCTGATGAGCCAGGTATCGTCCTCGCGAACCCGTTTTATATTCAGTCTATACGGGCAAGCCGTCATTTGAGTGGCAGTTTGGCGACGTTTAGCTTCATTCGTCTCGGTTTTTGCAGGTTTGAAGGTGCGGCCCTTGGTACAGCGAAGTACGACCCTCACAGGGCTGTGGGCATTAGGACGCTTAGAGTGGATGACGAGGCAGATTCCCAGGCCTTTAGCGGTGGCATCGACGGCCTCTTTGGCAAGTTCAAGACTCGTGAATGTACGGCCGTATAAGGAATCCATCGTGATGTCGTTCATTTGCTTGTTTGTTTGTTTGATTGTTCGTTGTCAATAAGCAGACAGGTAATAGCAGTGTGGGCTCGGCGACGTTGCTACGAAGTTGTATTTGGAAGACTTCCTAAGGTTTTTCATTACACGCGTCGGTAGGTAGGCAAAGTGACCGGAATCGGCGCCGGACCCACCGGGGGGTGCTGGATAATGGGAAGGGGGTGCCGGCCAAGTGAGCCCTAAGATTTTCGATGAATCCACAGTGTCTGTCACAGCCCCACACATACACACTGTGAACGTCTATTTTTAGATCACTAGGAGAAGAAGAGAGACTCCACTTAATGCCGGTTGGTTCCACCAAGAACGAAAGGAAGGCACAAAACTGGAGATTGGGTCGGGTTTCTTTCGGTCGTCTTGCATTTTGTTCATGATGGCGGTCTTCTTTCGGTGTTCAGCTGCTTTGAATTCCTGAGCTGGCTGAGCTGTTTGTTTTGTTTGTTTAACATCAGCAATGTCTCGTCGGTGATTTATTAGTCTCGGTAATTTATCTCCCATAGTGGGTTGATGATTTGCGTGCGTTCTTTTTGTTGGCCGTCGATACGATATAGTTGGCGCGAGTCGGCAGGCAAAGGGGAGGGAGCTGACAACTGACACGATTCTTTCGTCTCCAAGCCACTAGCTAAATAGTATGTTCTGTCTGCCTGTCTGGTTTCTAAATCAGTATCGTACCGTCTTCTCCGCGAGCTAGAAGCTCGTTCTAGCGAGTCCGGTGGCGATATCTTGGCTCGGCGAGACACATAAGACTCGAGCGAAGGGGGACGAAGGATGAACAGGAGAGGGCCGGTAGCCGCGGGGCGGCTATCTCGTCGACAACAGATGGCGTTCCAGAGTTTCGTCTTTCTGTATGCCCGCCCATTCTTTCGTCTATTTATGTCATGTGAAGGTGAGTGAGTGAGTGACTGACTGACTGACAGAGTGAGTCAAATACGCAACGTTACCTGATAGGTTTGCTTGCGTGCGTTGGCTTCACAACAACACGCCTCGCCTACTGCCAATCTATATAAGTATACACTACCTAATATGTGAGGATCTTGGCCAGCGTATACTTGCGCCCTTTCATACACCGCAAAACGGACGTGACCTGGTTTCGACCCTCCCCAAAGTGCGGGGGAATGTGACCATCTGACTGGATCACTTCGGTAATAGGCAGGGTCGTTATGTAGATAAAATAAATCCCCATATCGTAAAGAGCAAGACGAGAAACGAGAAAAAGTGCTGCACAGCAAGACTGTTGTAAGCCTGTTGGATTAGACGACCGCACACGCGGTGAGCCCGGTTAGCCGACGTCGCTGGTATCGCAGCCATTGGCTGGGGCAGCACTGACTTACTGTAGGTAGGGTTGCACATCACGACCAGGATCGCTCGGCGCTTGCGCCCTTTCCCATTTTTCCTCTCTCTTTTTTCCCCATTCTCCCCATTTCTCTTTCTTCCTCTTCTTCTCTTTCTGCTTGGTTTTTGCCTTTTGCTCTTTTTATAGGTAGTCCCGCCGACCCAACATCTCCATCCACGACCCACTCCCACAGGCGTGGATTCATCAGGGTCTAATCCGGTCTCGCGATTCGTCATGCCCCGGACTCAATAGGCACCCTGCTCCGGAACGCCCAATCCCTGGGGTTCTTTCTCGTCCTTTTCTCTCTCTCCTCTCTCTCTTGACCCTTTTCCCCTCCACCCCTCTCGGTCCGAGTTCCTATCTATCTGCCTTTTCTTCGGATCATCCTTCACTGCCCCGTTTACATAATTCCTAGTCATCTCATCTCGTACGAGAGGGATCTACACTACCTATCTTTCCCTCCCTTCCCAGTTGTTCGGGTTACTCTTCCTGCCATCTGGATATTCTACCCTACCTAATATTACTACTACCTGCCAAATCACGCTTTATAGTGGTTGCTTCCTTCTGCTTACTGGACTTCGCCTTCATCTCCGCTCAGAGTTGGGTCCCTGCGACGTTGGAGAACAGATAGCAAGACAGGTCTGGTGACTGTACAACTTTGAGGGGTGGCTTCACGTCCTATATAGCCGCCATCTACGCCCAGATATTGATCTGCAAACCTAACCGTGTTCAAGAGCCAGGATTGGTCAAGGGTAGTCGCACCGATCTCAGGAAGAAAAAAGAAATATGACGGGACCTGTACAGCCTAGAATGCCGCGTCCGCGGCTGTCTCTCCAGACCAAGCCTACCACACATGGGCCGGGCATCCGGACCAGAAACTACTTCAATAGTAGCGACCCAAAGTCGCCCACGGCCTTCAACACCTTGTCGAACATCTATGTCACCGCCATAGAGAGGTCGACGCCTATCGCTCAGAGTACCCCGTTGACGGCGATAAGGCTGCAGCAGCCACTGGAGTCAGACGCATCCCGGCAACAAGCAGGCCAAACACCAACCGCCGCGGCGCCAGGTTCACCGTTGACGGCAAATGTCATATCGTCACCTCAAAAGATGGATGTCGTCTTTCCCAGTACCATGACGCCGACTCCGCCATTGTCAGCAGGAAGCGTGGACCCAGGACGCAAGATCTTCACCTTCAACGCCAGCGATGTGAAGAACCACTCAGTACCGTCATCGCCCACAGCAACAATAGCACAGTCGCGCTGCCGGATCAGCTATACCAGCTATGGCTCGGACATCCGGGCACCATACAGCCACAACAGAGCTCTGCACAGTATATTGCGCAACTCGCCCTTACAGCAAACCACGCGAACACAGGAGAAGGTGGAGAGACGGGTGGGCTACGACTCGCCCCTGACACAGACGATCACGACGGAGAAGTACACAAAGTCCCACATCGACTTGCTCACCGAGGATGCCTCACCCTACACACCATCGCCAGTTCTCGAGGACTCGGACATGATGCTGGACCTCACACCGACGTGTTCCGGTGAGGACGAGACAACGCGGGACGGCGGGCAGACACCGGGTCCTTTCGAGGACATGCGGAGACGGATGACAAATCTTGCGACGAAGACGTCAGTGATCCCATCGCCTAGGTTAGACGGCATTCGGAAGCGGAAGAGAAAGGAGAAGAAGAGAAAGTGGGTCTGGACCATCGGAAAGGAAGACGATGAGAATGAGAGCGGTGCCATGGCGGCACTACGCGCTGCGGCGGATGAGCTCTCTACGCCGAAGGCATCACGGGCTATGGTACCTGAAGTGAAAACACCGGACACGCCAGTTGCGAATAGGATGTGTGTTGACCCAGTTGAGGGTGAGCTGGCTTCGACGACATGACAATAACCCCCATGGGAAGGAAAGCGGAGAGGAAGTCTTGAGATGATTCAGCGAATCATCCTGACAGTGGAGGTTGTTTTCTACACGCATATCGACCGCAAGGCGCAAGAAAAGCAAGGCAGCGTTGTGCTTGATCTGATTTTGGGGGAGTTCTTTCGCGGATCTGGTTAACGGAGTAGGGATATAGCATTGCCATGGATGCTTGATTGATTCAACATCGGCATGCTGGTTATCGATATTGGTCTTCTGTGTTAATTGAGGCTTTTCAATAGGTAGCATTACGAACCTGAATGAGGGTATGAATGAGGAATATGAATATTCTCATCTCTTGACAGTCACATTTGTATGAGCCGGTCTGTTAGTAGGCGTTTGCTTGATATCAGTGCATTGTCTCGTGATTCGATTTGGTGTTGAGACCATTCGACTCGTCGGTATGACCATAGTCTCAACTCGGACCCCCGATGTTCACATCTCGTCTCACACCTCACTCACGTTCCACAGCTCACAACTCCGACCGGCTCCAGGTTTGCAACGCCCACACGGCTCACTGAAACCGCGGAACTTCGCCTCCGCACAACATAAAGCTCATCAACAAGCCTCATCACACAGAAACCCAGCGGACAATTAACCTGCTGTGCTTCATACCGAATCCCAGCCAGACCCCGACAAATCGGCCTCGATCGAACAGACCGCGGTCAGCAGGGGAGGAGATCCGATAAGCGAAGGGTATACGGCATGAGTGGCTGAACACAACTGTCGCACACCCGTGACGTAAGAACTGTATAATGACCTACATCTGCCCTCCCTGCGCAGGCGAACAAGTTTGCGTCAACAATCACGCTGTGCGATCTCATGTCTGGAACTCGGGTCGAGGGTAAGAATTCCGCACAGCTTGAGCGAGTGTGACGGGAAGCTTGGGGATAGCAAGACAAGCCCCATCTTTTTGACGTGTCTGATTGGTCGGAGATGACTAACTTCACTGTTCATTGGTCGTTTTTAACACGGTATGGACTGACGTCATTGATATATCCGGGGTAAGTCCTGGGAATGATGAGCGAGGGCGACACAAGAACGTCCCTGATGACGGAGGCAGGCAGATGGTACTAATATATGCGCGGTTGCGCACAAAGGGTCTACTGTCTTGGGTATTTTCTGCGATTTGATGTTCATTAGGTTTCGTAGTCTTCCCCCCCTCTAGACCTCCATTCTCTCTTCTCTCTCTGTATCAGTAATAGAAATTTAATATACACACTTGCACTTACACCCCTTTCCTCTTGACTTACCTCGTTTCATCTTGTTCCGGTTTCTTACCGTATAAGGAGCTGGAGCTTGTCTAGCTCTGCGGAAGCTAGGAGCTCTCTTTCTATTCCTTATCTTTCGCGAGAACGAGAACGGGACACGACTACGCTGGATCTCCTATAAGTTGACCATCGTCCCTGAAATGAAGTCGAGCTTCTATAAACCATCTCACCGTCACTGAGGATATAATCCGTCACAATGTCAGCAGAGACAGAGCATCACTATCCGCGCCGGGGCTACTATTCAGGCCAGAACCGGATCCCAAACATCAAAGAGTTTGCCGCAGAGCTCGACAAGGACAAGAAGGAGCGCGACGCTAAGATCGACGCCGAGCTGAAGGCAAACAGAAAAAATAAAGAGATCAAGGAACATGAGCCTGGAAAGGGGCACTTGGCCGGCCATGGTCGCATCGTGACTGATCCCGTCACCGGTAGGGAGGTCCAGATCGACGACGCCAAGACAGGCTTCAAAGCCGCGGTTCGGGATCCTCATGTGAGTTACCGTGTAGTTTCATAGACAGACGATGTCTGACGAGCGCAGATTTCCGTACCGAATGCGAACTTGGGAAAACCTACCCCTGTCAAGACTGAACATACCCAGTCCGGAGAGACGTATCGAAAGATCCAAGATATTACAGCGCCTCCTGACCCCATTGTCACGGGCGCTACTTCGGACGTTCCAATCCACGGGGAGAAGACAAATGTCTTATTCCATCCAACCCCGTCCGTGAGCTATGAGCCCATGTACACCGTCATCGAGCGGCGCGCAACTATACTGTGCATTTGCATTTTCTTCGCCATCATATATTTCGGTGGTCTATTCGGGGGTCGGCTGCTCGGCATCATTCCCCTAGCTTTTGGCGTTTCCTCCGCCGTCTACTTATGGATGCATGATCTGGTTCGCCGAGGTCGCGATATAGAGTGGTCAAGCGAGCAGAAAAGGGGCGAGACCGCTGTCATTAACCTCATTCCCGAATCCGTCGAGTGGATGAACTCTCTCCTCGGCATTGTCTGGGGATTGGCGAATCCCGAATTGCTTGCCTCAGTCGCCGATACTATCGAGGTATGTGCTACTATCACTCAAGATCAGTTTGTCAGAGTCTAAGAAGAGCAGGATGTCATGCAAGCGTCGCTGCCGGGTGTCATCGAGAACGTAAAGATCGCCGATATCTCGCAGGGAAACAACCCGATTCGTATATTGAGTCTACGGGCTCTTCCAGATGAACATATGCAAGAAATCAAGGACGAATTGCATCGACGAAATGAAGAGACCATGGATCCCGAAGAACTCGCAGCTGACGAAGAGGGTGGTGATTATTATAATCTCGAAGCGTCGTTCGCCTACCATGCCAAGCCATCGGCTCAAACCGTTTCCGCTAAGGCCGCGAACATGGGTATGCAGCTGATATTCTATCTGGGCATTAAGGGTCTCTTTGGCGTTCCGCTGCCTATATGTAAGTGATCATAAGATATAAGTGTGAACTAAGTGTTAACAAGTCGTCAGGGGTGGAACTTGTAGGACTTGTCGGTACGGTGAGACTGAGAGTGCAAATGACTCCTCAGCCCCCTTTTCTGAAGTCTGTCACCTTCACTTTGATGGGACTACCAAAAGTCGAAGCAAGTTGCATGCCGATGATCGAGCGAGGCGTGAACATCCTAAATCTGCCCCTGATTTCCAATTTCGTCAATTGGGCTATCAAGACAGCTGCCGGGATGTACGTGGCGCCGAAGAGCATGACCCTCGATATTGGCAAGATGCTCCAGGGTGATGATATTCAAAAGGAAACCAGGGCTATGGGCATCGTTTTCATTCGCATACACAGAGCGATTGGTCTGTCAAAGCAGGATCGACGCGGATCTGAGGGCGGCGGTTCCGACCCTTATATCACCGTCAGCTTCTCCAAGTTCGGCAAACCGATGTATTGCACCCGCGTTATTCAAGACGACTTAAACCCCGTCTTCGAGGAAACCTGCGCGCTGACGATCAATGCCGATCTTATCAAGGCTGATGAGCAACTGTCTATGGAACTTTGGGACAGCGATCGCTCGAGCGCCGATGATGTCGTGGGCAAAGTCGAGCTCTCTCTACGGAAACTGATACAGCACCCAGGCAAGATTCACCAAGAGGTTTCGAAACTTAGAGGTCTCAAAGCCGGAAGTGACATGCCGGGCGAGCTGCACTGGGAAGTCGGCTATTTCAGCAAGACCCAATTCCGAACTGCGCTGCGAACTGATGGTAAGAACCTCAGTTTACCGCCAGAACTGCGGGATATGAAGGAGCTGCAGGACGACAAGGGAGCTATTAATAATACCGAAGAAGACGCCGTGACGCATACACCTCCTGATGCGCTATGGCCTTCTGGTATCCTCAGCGTGGTTATTCATCAGATCGTTAGTCTCGAGCTGGCCAACGTTAAAGGATCTCGGGGCGGCAAGCGTGAGGGAGGAAAGGAGTATGAACCCGCGAGAGACGCGGGTGAGATCAAGGAAGAAGCTGCGAAAACCTTACCGAGTGCTTACTGCACCATCTGCCTTAACGATGAGCTGGTATGCTTCCATCTTGCTCGTGGAAGATTGGCGTACTAATATCCGCTTCCAGGCTTACAAGACGAGAACTAAGATGGTCTCGTCTAGACCAATCTTCAACGCTGGCACGGAGCGATTCATCCGTGATGTAAGTTGGCTCTTGAGTTTTGAGAGCGATCTTTCAACGGTCATCACTGACTCTTTCGCGTAGTGGCGATCCGCGATTGTCACGGTTACCGTTCGCGATTCCAGAAACAGGCAACACGATCCAATCATTGGCGTCGTTCCCCTTAAATTATCTGACATCTTGCAGACAAGTAGCCAGGTACGCTAGATGGAAGTATCTCACTCGAGACCAGTAACTGACAATGTTTAGTCGAGTCGATGGTATCCTCTGGACGGCGGCATTGGATATGGGCGCATTCGAATCTCACTCCTTTTCCGATCAGTTGCGCTGAAGTTGCCCGCTCCTCTTCTTGGTTGGGACGTCGGCACTTTCGAGTTCTTATCCGAGAGCATCAGCGCGACATTCACAGGTCTTGATAGAGGCAAGATAAAGCTTCGGATGAGGACTGGCGGTAGTTCTGCATCGGTCAAACGCGACCAGTGCACTGTAGATGGAGATGCTGTGAGCTGGGATATCAGTGAAAACGGCCAACGCCCTCCACTTCGATTACCTGTCCGACACCGTTATCGATCGCCCATCTTCATCGAGTTCTACCGATCCGGAAAGCGAAGTCCCGAAGCCTTCGCTTCTACGTGGTTGCTCGAGTTAGTCGACAACATAGCTAAGGACTTTGATATTCCCATATGGAAGTGCGATAAGCCCACGCGACTGGCGCAGAACTATATCACGGAGGATAACTATAAGAAGATCCCTGATATTAAGATTGAGGAGGTTGGTCGTTTGCGCTTCCGCGGTCGATTCAAGGCTGGCACGGATTCGGATCATATCCGGTTTGTCAGTGATAATAATTCGCGCGAGACAATCGAGACCTGGGAGGCTTGCTATGCGGAGGGTGTTCGGAAGGAAGAAGTATCCAACGAACTGCCACCAGCCATACAGAAGCTCTATGATGACTCCCTGACTGCCGGCCGCGACGTACTCGCCATGGGGACCCCTGAAGAAAGGGAGAGATGGTTGGCCAAAGACGGTACAGACTGGGCCGGGGCTTTTGGTCGAAATCCACAAGAAAACATGGCCGACCGACAGGAGAGTGTTCCGTCTGAGGTTCACTACGAGACCGACACCAACTCTGAGCGCACAGACGAACCCGCCCGAGGCATCGAGCACCAGGAATCGGATCTAGGGATAGTGGATGGCACCACGGGCTCGGCAGCCGACGCGAACGAAGGCAGAGCGGGCTCCATTTTTGCAGAAAGCCGGGGCTCCGTGGCCTCCTCGAGTCACAGCAGGAACCCATTGGCTCAGTTTAAAGAGTACAAATCCCGCAGTCGGGATCTCCATCGTCAGCATCGCGGCCTGATGCAATGGCGACCCATGCGCAACGCGCAGTTCGCGAAGGACGAGGCTAAGTATGCTGTTCGTCGTATCACGAAGCTTGGCTCGTTGAGTGGACGTCAGCCTGATGTAGAGACTGAGATTTAAGAGCTGTCAAGAGCAAAAGGGGGCGACTGCGCTTGTTATGGCGGATGCGTGTATGGATTAGTGTAACATGAGATATGTGTATTAGTATCAATATTGGTAGGGTAGAATGAGTTATGAAACGCCACGAGTTGAATAGGCTATTGACAATTGACAATTGATGTTGATCCGATCACGTTTGGAGATGAAAGGGGTTTCGCCCCTGACACACCTACATACCTTCACATACAAATCAACTCATAGAATGTCGACCATAAAAGCACATATGACAATCCATGGATAAGGAGATCATCTTGGCTCTCCATCGGCCTCGAACAGTTTCGTTCTTTGGTTTTGCTCTTCCTTGACTTGAAATTGAGATAGGCCACGGCGCATTTGGGCTTATATCAGAGTGTTGCAAGGGGGTTTGAAAATCATGATCGACGGGCATGTTTACATAGACAGTAACAAAATCTTGGAAGACGATATGAGGGATTCTGAAACCTGTCATCCAAGTTAGCTAATTGGCGCTTCATCCGATAGAAGGGGGTTAACGTACAACATTGCGGCTCAACACACTCGCACAAGAGTGCGGGTGTTATGTTTTCCTCTGGGAATCTATTGGTCTATATACCTTCAATTTGACGGAGCCGTGCAGGATAATGAATGCAAATGGTTTTCGACGGTTCTTACCCATTCCACGCTTTGCCTTTTGACTCCCTCCATACAATACACGTAGTTTGTTGTACAGCCAAGCTTTTTCATGAGGCAATTAAATGCTTCCGCCGATGATAGCGTTGTTCCATTGTTCAAAGTCTCCTCTTCCCGTGGTATTATTTCTCGTACACATGATAGTTGTCTGCATTTCTGGATATGGCGAATTGGTTTCAGCAAAAATTTCGGTTCTTTTCTTAGGTTGTTCTCTATATCTGGTTCGCGGCCTTGATGGCCTCGGCTTCTTGTCTCGCGAGCGCAAGCATACGCTCCTCGTGTTTCTTGTCGTCGATGTATTTCTTGACGATGGCACGGTCGACGGCGGCGCGCTGTGTGCGTTCTTCGATCTGGCGCATCTCGGACTTCTCGTCGGGCGTCGGCTTGACGAGGGTCGCGCCCGTCTTGGCGAGGAACTCTTGCAGGATGGTGTCCGAGTGGACATTCTTCATCTCGATCGTGACGATCTTCTCGCCTTCCTCGGGCGGCGGGGCCGGGTGCTCGTCCTTTATGCTCGAGTGCGGCTGCTGGGCCAGCGGGAGCATGTTGCGGACGGCTTCTGTTGTGGAGATATCGGAGGAGGCTTGGCGGAAGTAGATGGACATTGTGGCCGGCTTCTCGTTATTCTCGAACCGGTTTATTAGCATTGGAATGGCCGGGTTCCAGAACTTCAGCCGCGGTAGACATTCTCTCCAGAACTTTCTAAGTGTAAGTGTTAGAGGGCGCTGTTTCTCACGACGACATCGACGGTATAGTTAAGAAACTAGACACGTCGCCCATCTCCTCCGGACACTCCGATCATCGTACCTTGGTCCAAAGTGGCCATCGTTTCCTTTCTTCGCAAAGTCCATGTGTATTCTCGTAATCTCAGGCGGTAAGATCGCAGCGCCGGGGCCATGCCGTAACTCCAGGAGCTGACACGATGATTCTCCAGTCAAAACGCGTTCTCTTGCCAATTGAGTTGTCAAAACAACAACAGACGATGCGCTCTATGTGTTCCATACCTTCTACTTCAATGTTAGAGCTCATGATCTACAATATCTTGTCGCGATGGGTGAGACTTACGGCTTGTAATATGTGCATGCGCTTTCCCGGGTTGACCATCTTGTCTGGTTTCGAGAGTCGAGGCTCTCTGTTCTGTTGAAGAGGGAGGTGTCGGAGCTGTCAATCAAGACTGAGGATCGTCTCCTTTAAGGCTGGCTGGTTTTCGCGACAGTGACAGTTGCTCGTTGCTAAAGAGGTCCAATTGACTCCAATCGTGCCATGCATCGATAAATTTCGGGTGGGGCTTTGGCTTGACGGCCCGACCAGCCATTCCGGACGATTAGACTCAGCTGGGACAGCTGCACGTCACATGCCACGGATCGATCGGGGACCCACTCCAACAGGCGGGACCCACCTTTTTGCGCTGCCCAGGACCTCAAGTGAGCTCCCGTCTCAGCTCCGAGAGCTCTTGAGCAGAGCTGAAGAAATCCATTGTGAAGGTTGTGTAACACAAGTCTCCTCAACACGATGAAAAGGGGGTCGAAATCTTACACATAACGTAGCATTCCGTTAATTAGCAAAAAGAGCCTCACCAGGATTCAAGAGTACTATATTTGTACTCACTCAGCTGCCATTATTCCGTTTATCATGCTATCATGGCATTCACTCTAAAATGATGAAGACTCAAAGAAACATGTACCGAGTTTCGGACCTGTGCAGAAAATATCGGTTTCGCAAGCTCAAAACTACTACATCGAGAATGAGATATAGAGCATGATGAACGATGGCCCACACAACTCGACTTTTATCTTTGTTAGTTAATGCGACCATAAGCGCAGTTCTGGTGGCAACATCTCGGACGAAGGCGAATCGTGACGTTGAGCTTCGGCGTTATGGAGCAAGGGGCTTGTCAAGATAGGCATGTGACCAGAGTAATGACGATAATGTTTGATGGCGGCCAACACAGAGATCCATATTTGCTTCTTAGACTATATTGAATTATGTTGTGAGTGTGAAGAGCAAAGGGAGTTCATGCTGACTTGTGATCAAATCAGCAAGGGCTGAGATTTGATACCATCACCTGTAAGCTGACTCTTCTTTGGTGAATTGAGTAGTTGCTTGTCCGGAGGTATCCAATGCTAGGTAACTCCTGAGAAACACATCATCAACACAAGGAATCATGGGCTTCATGAGACGGCAAAGTGACTGGCTTTATATGGCAGCCTGGACACAAATAAAACTAGGTACCGTCAACTTCAGAATTAGTATGCAGGCGCTTATCGACCAACTGTTTTGCATGTTCGTCTTTGCCTGGAATGAAATAGCCGAATGCGCGTGATCTCATTGCCCGCGCGGTGAACCATCTCAAGTGAATTTCACTGGAGAGTGCTCGCGCAAGTTGTAGATTCCGGGCAACGACTGTTCACAACCCTGACGGAGTCTCATCGATAGCGCGCGTCGGGAGATCCGGACTGAACAAGACTGATATCAAAAGAGGAATATCATATCAGTACGGAAGAATGGACGTATATGGTTGGCAGCGCATTGAATTGCTAGTTTGACTGAAGAACCTATGCTACCCCGCGACTGTTTTTTGTCCCTCTCTATTTGGTGCAGTGGCCGGTCTCATGTTTCGTATAGTCTTGCTTAAGCATCGAGCTTCACGGGGAAGTTTCCAGCCTCTGTAACGTTGCGCTTGTTAGTCCCATGGGCCGCTCACAAAACCGCCGGTGGCATGTAGTGCTTGTACGAACCTCGCTGGTCATCCCATCGCTGGTACCATCCGCTGGGGCACAGAGATCGGTAGGCGAGGAAGAACTGGCGGCAAGGGGCGAAGTCCTCGCCCTTAGCGGTGATGCACTTGTGGTAGTCGACGTAGTTCTGCCAGCAGTGCTTGGTCTGGTTCTGGTTGGGGAATCGAGCATCGACACCTGCAGTGGCCTTGAATCAGAGATACTCTCGCGGGAGCCCGAGGAATAGATGGGTCGGTAGACAAATGTCTTATGCGAACCGTGACCGGATCATGAACTCGGCTGCATCGGGATGGAAGGCTTCTTACCAGCTAGAGAGTTCGCAGAGTCAGTATTGAGCCAGCCTCGGGTAGAGATGAAAAGCTGGAGCGAGTTGCGGAGTTTACTTACCGGTGACGAACTTGAAGGGCTTGGTCTCGCGCTCCTCGTCAGACATTTTGAGTGATTATTGAGTGACAACAACCTCTAAATAAAGAAAGGCTAAGAGTGGATGTTGGGTGGTCAACCGTCAAGCAGGGTACCGGGTGATGTCGAAGAGCAAGGAGAGACGTTGTGAAGGCGCAAGTCAATTGTCGAATCGAATCACCGGTGGCATGACAAATTGGGGCTCGCTCCACTCCCGTTAAATGCGGCTCTTTGAGTGGCTGCAGCCGTTATATTCACGCACGCTAGTCCTGAGCAGGTAGTTTGTTGTTATCGGCGCACGTTAGGCGGTCCTTAGCGGCCTACCAGATGCGGGTAGTCACCTACTGAGTGCGGCATAGACGCCTGCGTGTAGCGCATTTTAGCGATTTATTCGTTAACCTGCACTGGCATATTCCGCAGTTAAGTGCCTGCGGATTACGGAATTCGGGTCGCTAAGAACCCAGGCTAGCGTCGAGTCCGGTTCGAGTTCTCTCTTCTCATCTTCTCAAACCATCGTCTGATTCCATTGTTTTTGAGCAGTTCCAGCTCCGAAGCTGTATTCTACACTAACTGCCTTCCTACCTCAAGTCGCCACTTTTCTACTTAAATCTCCCCTCAATCTCTCAAGATGTACGCGACTCGAGCTCTCCGGATGATGGCCACTAAGCGCATGATGCGCCTGCCTGTCAGTAATTCCAAGACAACTTTTTTGTGTGCTCTGATGACGTGCGTGACGCTGCTAACACCCCCCTAGAAAGAGGACCAGAGTGGTATGTGAACATACTCGTTGGGGTTACTGAGCTCCAGGACCCTTGCTGCTACCAATTATGCGACCCGAGGCCCGACGAAACGAGTGATGCATAGAAGGAGGACTGATGTTATCGCCCATCTAGCGCACACCATCTCCCAGCGCCTGCGAAAGCTCCGACAAATTCCCGCTGAATTATACCCCTTGGGTTAGTCTCCATCCTAGTCGAGTCCCGAATGATGCGTAGGCGACATGTTTGCTAGAAACTGACGATGACGGTGAAACAAGGTGTCGTTGTTATCTTTGCTGTGTTTGCCGCTAGCTATTCTATTACCCGGAAGATCTGGGTCGACAAGACCCTGCGCCTCAACCGTCAAAACCGTGCCAGCGACTCTCATCACGAGGAGCACTCTGAGAAGCCTGCTGAGGGTCACTAGGCGATGGTTTTACAGTAGAGAGGGCGTGGGCGCGTCAAGGACAATGCGGGGGTGACACAGAATTTTCCATTCTCCAGGGCAGCATCAATACCGTACATGATAGGAACTCGCGAGGCTAGCGGGAGGAAATTCAGAACGTGTGATATCAACCAACCATGGTGCAGACTCCTGTCGTAAAGATCCCACGTGCTTTCACTTGCTTTCCCTGCCTTAACGTGCCCTGATAACCGTCCACAACGCCAACGCTATGCGAGAAAAACAGCACACATTCTTTGTAGTAACAACGCCTAATGAGCGCCGTTTCATTCGGGTTTAGGCCCTGCCACATCGAGCCCCTCGAGCCCTTGCATGGGGTCGTCGGGTCGTTCATCTTGACCCTCCTTATTGGCCCCAGAAGTTGCCAGACGATCTTCGTCGCTGACAGCATGTTTGGCAAGCCATCCCTCCTATATCACTCGTAAGCATTCTATCACGCACATAGATAGATAAGAAACCTCACCTGCTCCCAGACGGCTGTTTTGCTTCCCAGGCCTTCTTCTGCTCGCTTAGGAGCTTTGGCAGCTGATACTTTCAGGATACGGCCAAAGAATTCTGACTGATCCATGTTGTCGATGGCTTCCTTTGCGTCTTCTGCATCCTCATATTCGACATATGCGAAACCCCGATGAGGCTCTGTGGCATTGGGCGCATCATTCTTAGGCAGGGTTATATCGGCAATCTCGCCAAATGGGATGAACGCGTCGTGGAGATTTTCTGTCGTGGCTACCGAGGCAAGGCCAGCGACATAGATGGTGGCTTTCCACCGAGCTGAGTCGGTCATGATTCCGACTCAAATCTTCTCAGAATGTTGACGAGTGCTGGTGAGACAGATCATACACGGCTTCTTCTCCTGGACGGAACTACAATGTACAAATGCTGGATCCCTACCTACATCGCTGAATGAGTCGCCACAGCGCCACAACATCACGTGTTTGCGGAGTTTCAAGCAGGTACGCTGGATTACGTAATTAGTTGAACATGCGATAAACGAAGGTCCAGCTTGGCCTTATTCCAGTAAAGTGAGATGCCCTCGTATCGAGGCATTGGACGTATGGGAATCGGCCTCCAGCTGATATCTGGCGTTAACGGGGGACTGTTGTCATCTGTTTCGCTCATTTATACTACTATACCACTTCGCAACATCTCCCTTTCTTTCAGATCTCGGAACTATTCATACATCATCCCTAGCTGGCCTAGAGTGCTCAATGCCAGCTGTCATTCCAGGTCGTCTTCTTTAAATACCGTACATCTCAATCTCCCCCGACCACTTCTCCCTCCGGGGAGTCTCTCTATGCAAGTAATTGGATCAACATGGTCAAACTACGCGAGATTGCCCGTACGGCGGCCTTTTCCTGGTCGCCAGCCTCCGCAAAACCTCTCCTTGTAACGGGAACAAGAGCCGGCGCCGTTGACGCTGATTTCTCCGACGAGACCAAGTTGGAACTCTGGGACTTAGACCTCGACAAGCAGGGACAAGGGCTCGAGCTCCAGCCCATCGCGAGCATCGTTTGCGATTCAAGGTAATTTCATCTGTACTGCCGCATAAACGAAGTATTCCTGACGGGCGACTGCTAGATTCTATGACATTGCTTGGGGTCAACCTTTAGAGGGTCACCCCAAAGGTGTTATTGCCGGCGCCCTCGAAAACGGATCGCTCGACCTCTGGGATGCCGAGAAGCTCATCGCCGGCGACTCGGATGCCTTGATTTCAAGGACGACAAAACACACCGGCCCTATTAAGTCATTGCAGTTCAATCCTCTGCGGCCCCAGATCCTAGCCACCGCCGGCACCAAGGGCGAGCTTTTCATCTACGATGTAAACGACCCTTCGAGTGCCTTCCGGCTTGGCAACGCTGCCGCGAGATCCGACGACCTAGAGTGTGTGGCCTGGAACACCAAGGTATCTCATATCCTGGCTACTGGTGGTACCGGCGGCTTCGTTACAGTTTGGGACTTGAAGACGAAGAAGGCGTCCTTAACACTGAACAACAGTCGGAAGGCCGTCAGCTCTATCGCCTGGGACCCAAACAACTCGACTAAGTTGCTGACGGCAACCCCCGACGATAACACGCCTGTCATTCTATTATGGGACCTGCGCAACTCCAATGCTCCTGAGAAGACCCTCCAAGGTCACGAGCAGGGCGTTCTGTCTGTTTCGTGGTGTCAGCAAGATGGAGATCTTCTCCTCTCCTGCGGTAAAGACAACAGGACCATAATGTGGAACCCGCAGACAGGGGAGCGCTATGGAGAATTCCCCGAGGTCACAAACTGGACCTTTTTGACCCGTTTCCATCCCCTCCACCCCAATCTGTCGGCCACTGCTGCCTTCGATGGCAAAATCACCATTCAAACACTCCAGAACACGAACCCAACGGCTGTGCAGAATACCGCGCAGAGTAATCTTGATGGCGAGGACTTCTTTACACAGGCTCAAACCCAGCCGCAAGGTGCTACTTTCTCCCTATTGAAGGCTCCCAATTGGCTTGAGAGGCCTGTGGGTGTTTCCTTTGGATTTGGCGGAAAAATTGTAATGTTTAATCAAAACCCACCACAGGCGGCGCAGAAGCGTTCGTCTAAGCTCCAGATTTCTCAGTTCTCTGTCGATTCAGACATCACCTCAGCAACTGAGCAATTCGAGCAGTCGCTCAAATCTGGAGATTTGGCAGCGATTTGCGGATCGCATAAAGAGCAGGCTCATTCAGAGGAAGAAAAGGCCGACTGGCGTGTCATAGAAACTCTTCTCTCTGAAAACCCACGCAAGCAGATTGTCGATTATCTGGGTTTCAATGAGAAGGATGTCGCTAACGGTGCTCCAAATGAAGCCAGTGAGCAGAAGGAAGATGATGAAGCGAAGAAGACAGACTCCGCGGTTAAGGGCCACAAGAAGCGCATGTCTACCTTCTTTGCTGACGGACCGGACACCGAGGAAGAAGACTTTTTGGCTAATCTGTCGGCTACGAAGGGTGCAAAGACTGACAACCCTTTCCACTTGTTGGGTGAGAGCGATTCTGTTGCTGAGAAGCAGATCACGAAAGCTCTCATGCTCGGTAACTTCGAGAAGGCGACGGAGATCTGCTTGGACGAGGGCCGCATGGCCGATGCCTTTATAATCGCGAACTGCGGAGGCAAAAACTTGGTTGACAGAGTGCAATCTGCTTATTTGTCACAGAAGACTGGCATGCCGAGCTACCTTCGACTGCTAAGCTCTGTCATTGTCAAGAATCTTTGGGATGTGGTATACAATGCCGATTTGGCTGATTGGAAGGAAACGATGGTCACGCTTTGCACGTTTGCTAACCCAACCGAGTTCTCCGACCTCTGTGAAGCACTCGGTGACCGTATCATTGAGTCGGGTTCTCGAAAGGATGCTTCTTTCTGCTACTTGGTCGGCTCCAAGCTTGAGAAAGTTGTGGATATTTGGGTCACCGAGCTCGCTGAGGCTGAGCAGGCTGGTCTGGCTGAAGGCAGCGACTCTAACTTCTCTGTCCACGCCAGAGCCCTACAACATTTCATTGAAAAGGTTATGGTGTTCCGTCACGTCACGAAGTTCCAGGACGGTGAAGTTGACCTCACATCTGGCTGGAAGCTGGCCCTCTTGTACGACAAGTATGTCGAGTATGCCGACATCGTTGCCGCTCACGGCCAGCTAGAGATTGCCCAGAAGTATCTTGACCTTCTGCCTACGAAGTACCCTGCTGCCGATATGGCTCGCGCACGGGTACAATTGGCTAGAAAGAAGGCCCCTGCTCAACCCGCACCCCGACAGCCAGCCCAACAGCCAGGGGTGCCCGGACGCGTGGCCTCTCGAGCACAGCAGCCAGCGGTTGGGGGTTACCAACCGCCTCAACCCACTCCTATGAACGCCAACCCCTATGCGCCCGCCTCTGCTCATATTCCCAGTCCCAGCCCATACGCCCCTCCGGCTCCCTCGATCCCAGCTCCTTCTACTTATGCCCCAACGGGAGCCAATCCCTACACGCCTCAGGGTTACCAGGCACCGCTTCAGCAAGCTCCTCAGATGCCAACCGGATATGGTGCTCCTCCGCCCCCGTCATTTGGACCTCCTCGAACCTCAACTCCAGCCTCAAGGCCTCCTCCGCCCAAAGCCGCGGACGTAGGAAACTGGAACGATGTGCCTATGGTATCAAGGCCTCCCCCACGGAAGAATACGCCTAGCGCGGCTCCCATCACGTCCCCCTTTCCCAATCAAACCGCTCAGCCTCCGCCTCCAGGTCCTTACAGCGCTCAGCGGGGTACTCCGCCCCCACCTCCCAAGGGGCCCCCAATGGGTCGTGTGATGTCTCCCTTAACCGGGCCGCCACAAGCTGGTCAAGTTCCGCCGCCGCCGGGTCCTGAGTCTTCCGCCTCAAGTGCCTATACACCGTCCGCTCCGGTACCAACGCCCGGAGCTGGGCCGGGCTTTTCGCAGCCGCCACCTGTCGCAGGAAACTTTGTTCCCAGAACAGCTTCGCCTTATAACGCTCCCCCGACAGCGGGACCACCTTCAAACCGATACGCTCCGGCCCCTGCACCGCAGCAAGTTAACCAGCCGCCCCCACACCCCGGCATGGCTCCGCCACCCAGTGCCCGTGTACCTCCGCCTAACCCTTACGCTCCCCCGCCGCCAGTAGCTCCGGCTCACAACCAGTATGCGCCTCCATCATTCGGGGCACCTCCAGTCCAACAAGCGCCTCCTCCCCCACCAAGCAGCAGCGGGGGGCCACCGCCAGCTGCCCAGTCTCTCGCAGTCCAACCTGCGCAGGCTACACCACCACCAAAGCCCAGACATCCACCGGGAGACCGCTCTCACATTCCCGCCAGTGCGCAGCAATTGGTTGATATCTTCAGCCGCGACATGCAGCGAGTTGCTGCCAAAGCCCCAGCCTCATTTGCGCCGCAAGTGAAGGATACACAGAAGCGACTTGGTCTGCTCTTCGACCTCCTAAACAACGAAGAACTAGTCAAGCCGGATACTGTGGAGCAGTTGACAAGACTGGCTTTGGCGCTGGAGGGCCAGGATTATGCCGAGGCTCAACGGCTTCAGGTAGAGATCCAGCGTGACAAGACCGACGAGTGTGGCAACTGGATGGTAAGTTCGATCACATTACCCCCTGAAACATGAGATAGGTTACTAACGAGAAAATAGGTCGGTGTCAAGCGGTTAGTGCAAATGAGCAAGGTTACGAACTAAATGCCACTCCCTTGCGGCTGCAAGTAGATAGATGTACGAAAGGTGATTGATTGTCTGACCAGCAGTAGTATGTGTATGTATGTAGTAACATTATAACATACAACGAAGAAGATTCACAGAAATCTCTCTTTGAAAACCAGTAGCATCGTTGACTCAATTGAGTACTGTTTCAAACATATCTGTCACTGGGACCTATTTATGAGACTGCTTACTTGTTCTTGTTGATATTCATTCTTCTGCACATATTCATCCATTGGGCATGGTCTAGCCAACCCCGTGATGTCGTTCTGGGACGGAAGTGATCAATACACATTCCTAGGCAGCGGATCATGGGGGTAACCTCAGTGACTATGCGGATCGTGCGATAATCATCTGATCCGATCCGTTGAACTATGAAGGATGCACAGGAATAATAGTGTTGTTCATGCATACGTGCCTGCTTTCAGCTATCGAATGACTGCTTACTTGACACTTCAATTGTATGTCTAGTCGTTCAAAGGAGCATACGAGGGCTGGATATCTGCAACGGAGCCAAAAGGGGTGGATGTTGACTGTTGCTTCGTCTGTGTTCTTACCGTTCCCTCTCCAGACTTTACAGAAGTCAATCCTGACATGCGTATGCTAGGCCCCTATATCTACTTGGTGTATAGATTCCGTTATGGATGCGGCGTATTTTGCCGTTTAAGGGGAATTTCTACAGACGGGAAATTACATTAAACGCTTGGTTGTCTGTGACTGGGACTGGCCGCGCGGAATTCCATGTTCTGAATTTGTCATGGAAGTTTTAATCTGGAGAAGGTGGCCACCCAACTCGGCATGATATTTCAAAAACAACGTATCACTGCCGATGAGGGTCTCTGCAAGACGGACGGACAGAATTGCGATAATAATATTGTATTCATGCTAGAACAGGTATTACAGCACTTTTTATCTGAATGTTTCTGAATGTGACGCTCCGATGCAGTCCCGTTCAACTAGTTCAACGGAACAAACACGATAGAAAAACGCCTAAAATAGGGGTAGGTAGTTTCAATTGACAGAACCGGTAACTCACAATCGCCATACGAGACATGACTCGTTCTCTGACTCTGTGCCATACCGAGACATCTTGCGATATTCAAAGCTTTTGCTGGACGGGGGCCACTCCTGAAGCGCCGTCTTTCTGATGACGATATGCACTGATACGCGAATCCATTTCGGGCTTTGCAGTTGTGGTCCTGATCGTTCGCTTTCTCGTGAGGTTGCCCAAACCGAGTTGATGGCATCCTATTGATTAGGAAGCCAATCTTTCACCTTACCGATAGCAGATGGGTGGCCGTGATTCCCGGGTATCATAAAATTTCAAATTCTGATATTCGGCCTGGATTATAGGTAGTAGGGTTCATGACCAGCACAAGGTCGCGAGATGTAATTAAGCGGAGCATCATGGCAATCACTTGTCGTTCTCTTCCTCATCAGAAGAGGTCATGAATTCGTCGTCCTCATCGAAACCAGCAAAAGCACGCGTCGGCGGCTTCTTCGCGGGTGCCTTCGTCGGCGGCGAAGGCGACTTCGATCTGCTTGACTCCTCGGATTCCTCTGCTTCGCCGCTTGCAGAAGCATCGCCACTGGTTTCAGTCGATGTAGAGCCGTGAGATGTGCCGAGGAGGTTGTCTTTGTAGTTTCCGGCCTTGATGGCAGCCAGGACGGCTTCGCGTGTTCGCTCACCCGCCTCCTCCTTATCCTCAGCCCACTTTCCACTGACGCGACCCTTGGTGTTGTTCCTCAACTCGTGCTCCTTTTCTTCTGCAGCATCGACAATCTGTTGCCATCGAGCGCGGCGCTTCTCTTTCTCCTTCTGTTCCATCTCAGGCTTGATGGCCAGGTACTCGGCTAGCGCCTTTGCCTCATTGATAGTGCGGAGTCGCCGTCCATCGAGATTTCTGCTGGAGGCGTTCTCATCGCCAGTGTGCTTCTTCTTCTTGGAAGACATGCGGCCACCCGCGGCTCGAAGCTGTGAACCGAAACCACCTTTGCCACCGCAGAGGGGTACGGATAGCCGTAAAGAAACGAAGTCATCTTCCAGGCTGCAGAGGTCAGAGACCTGTTGTGTGGAGCCAGATACTAGCTGCTTGTTTGAAGTGGTAGTGATGATGAATCTCGTGTCGCATTGCGGGAGTCTCTTCGTGACGCTGTCATGGAGTTCTGCGACAGTGGATGTTGACGGGAATGGAAACGACAGCGTTGAAGGGAGACCGAGTCCCGGGAAAGTTGACAAGAACACATTGAGGTGCTTAGTCGCCATTGTGTTCTGGCTTCGTGAGTTCTGTCTAGTTGCAGTTGGTTATGAGTAGTATGGAGGATGATGGAACTGAAGCTGGATGATGTAGAAATGTGGATGCGGATGAGACTGAGATGGATAAATGACGTTGGAAGAATGATGGCGAGTCGCGACCACGTTCGTAAAGGTTTCCCGAGGTACAGATGTACCTGGGGAGTGGCAGGGGTAGGTACCCGTGGACCCCCCAAGTACCAGGTACCGCCTTATCAGTAATCATATCTTATCGTTATCGGGCGCTGTGGGCAGGTGCGGACTGTTTCAGATAAGAAGCGCACGCACCAGCCACAAAGTTCAATGAGGGACGCGACCCCACTCCCAGCGACGCACTTGGATTCTCTTATCAAGCCACTCGCGTAGGGTTTTTACACACACCAAAAAATTGGCTGGATCTACCTATCATTCCCTGCAATCCCGGATAGAGAGAGAGAGTTGCCAGCGCCAGCCAACTTCTTAATACACCACGCCCATCATCCTATCTCCTCCCATCTTGTCGCCAAACAACCAACCGCCAAGATGCTGATTCCCAAGGCTGACCGCAAGAAGATCCACGAGGTTAGAACAATCATCTCCATTCCAATCCGCTATCCGCTATCGTGGCCATGCATGACCATGACAAACCGGCGAAAGACTGGCCGGACTTTGGCCCCACGAAAGAGCAGCAGCTATGGCTGTGATGATAAATGATGATGGCCATCGTCAAGCACAAGCACAAGCACCGGTGTTTTGGTCGCGAGCCTCAGCTAACATGTTCTGCCTTTGCCGTAGTACCTCTTCCGTGAGGGCGTGATGGTCGCTCAGAAGGACTTCAACCTTCCCAAGCACCCCGATATCGACACCAAGAACCTCTACGTTATCAAGGCCGCCCAGTCCCTCACCTCCCGCGGCTATGTCAAGACCCAGTTCTCGTGGCAGTACTTCTACTACACCCTGACCCCCGAGGGTCTCGACTACCTCCGCGAGTGGCTCCACCTCCCCGCCGAGATCGTCCCCGCTACACACATCAAGCAGCAGCGATCGCACGCCCCTCCCCGTGGCATGATGGGCGGTGACGGTGAGCGTGAGCGCAGACCCTTCGGCCGTGGCCGTGGTGGCGACCGTGGTGAGCGTGGTGACCGTGAGGGTGGATACCGTCGCCGGGATGCTGGCGAGGGCAAGGAGGGTGGTGCCCCTGGCGAGTTCAACCCTCAGTTGTGAGTTCTTCTGCCGAACGCGGGAAGGCTGTGATATGACTGACATTTGCTGCTAGCCGTGGTGGATTCGGCCGTGGCCGTGCGGCTCCTCCTTCGTAAAAAAAGGAGAACCGATCTCTTTTCTGTGAACAATTCCTTCGACGCACATGATAGCCGGTATGGACATGTACTCTAGGGAATGGAGCACCTGCATATTCGCGCGGTTTGGCAGGCGTGGTAGAAAATCGATAGGGCATAACCTCGGATGCACGGATGGGAGTTAAAAGGAGACTATTCTCGGTACCGTCTTCTACGAATTAAGGGTCGTGTTTTTGCGCCAACAACGATTGATTGCGAACAAGATTCAAACGCGTCTTGCCCAAGCCGTGAAGCCTGCGTTGTGTGCTAAGGCGACCTACGAAAATAATGAATGAGCTGGTTGAAATGAACCATGCGGATTGCATTTCGACGGGATCGACGAGCCTGCTATTGCTAGAAAGACTAATCCTAGCTAGCTATACCATGTGTCGATGATGTTTCGTTTCGCGGAAATGCAAAAAAACTGATCCTAAGTTCAGGTCGATCGCCATGTGAAGCCCGTGTCCGTGTTTGCGAAGTCGTACACCGAACGAATGTTCCAGGAGATGAGTTGGCCCATATTGACTACGTGACATGTTTACCTTACGATCCTCCCAACTTATGTTTCGTTTTACCAATCGCGCTCTGTTTCTTGGTTGAGACTTAACTGACACACAGCACCACCCCCCTTTTCCTTCCCGGCGATCCTTGAGGGATACTAAACGATACTCTTCGTCAGCAAGCGGTCACTCCATTGTTGAGCTAACACCCTCATGACGGTCTTATCTGCGCAGAATAGGATGATACTACGCGACACATTCCACCTACTCGAGAGATGCCGAATTGGCTCAATACCAACTGACTCGACTCCTGCCCGGCACATGATAGTGTTAAGCTAAGGACACGACTCTCTACCATGTGGCGTCACTACTCAGCGACTTAAGACCGAGTATACGTATGGTGGACGAGGAGCACCTGGGGCGCAACTAGAACGTAGGGCCATTGATGATCCAGGATCGATGCCAAAAAGTACGATACAGTGCCTCACCACCACCCAACCGGCATTCGGCACTTAAGAGACATGATGAGGATTCGTGTCCCCTGACCCGGTTACCTGTCACCCTCGTCGTCTCCCGACCTTGGTGGTGTCCCATAACTGAATGAAGCTCTCCGCTGAGTTACTGATCGACTGGCTTCAGCTCCTTTTTGCTCAATTGTCGCTGTTGTGCTGCTACCTAGTGGTAGATGGAATATGAGAGAGAATATTCATCTTTTCTCTTTCTGTCGCAAATAGGAGAAGTTGGTTGCGACCTGTACACCGGTTAAGAAACTCGAATTCAGCGGTGATCTTGCCGGAGTTATATCTCTTGCCCTATTTTAGCTCGCATTACTGTGCGGTATCATAGGCTCGCGATACCCGGGCCCTGTCGATATAGGTATTCAGAACTACGGGAAAACTCATGACCAGGCTTTCCCTTGTATCTGCGCGTAAAACATGGCGTTGCTACCGGTGCGTATGGGGAGCGCTCGTTATGTACTTTCACCAAAATTGACGACTCGGGGCTCTGCGACCAGGTAAGTACATCGCTTTATATTTCTATTCAGTGGTTTCCGGCACATCATCTACAGAACAACTCGGCAGCGCAAGAAACGAACGGGTGTGCGGCTAAGTCGCGCCGGCGATCCTCTTCCGACAGCTGCTGGGTGCGGAACCCGTCTGATCAGAAGACGTGAAAAATGAGAAGTTCGTTGATTAGTAGAATGCTCAATGGCATGAATTTTCTTCACATTGGCAAGTTAGGATACTGTTGAGGATGCGCTTGGAGAAAAACACCAGTCGCAAAGCTCCCCCGGCCGATCCTACGCTGTCGCCCGTAGCACCCACTCGTCCGACGCCGAAAATCCGGGGCCGGTCCCATCGGCGTCTAGTTTAGCTTACTTTACGGATACGGAAACAGCTTTTATCGCGGGTTTAGCGTCCCAGATTTGTGGTCTCGTGCTTAAAGAGGAGACTGTTAAAGAGATGCGCTAGTGTAGGGAGACCCATTCGCAAATCTGCAATGACGTTGTGGGAGTTGCGGTGCTTTTCCTACCGATCCAGAATCAGATTGTGGACAGCGACTTTGCAGATCTCAGACTAGAGGTTGGAGCTCTTTGGACGAATGTGTTTCTATCATTGTGATCGTATTCTCACTTCAATCGTGTAAGAAATACATCTCAGTACCTGTCCATCAGCGGAGACACTCGCTTGCATGTCTGCCTCCACCTTGACTACGACCAGCGCTGACTGACGATGCAGTCGGCACTGTGTTGAGATTGCGAACATCTATGAAGATCAATCTCGGGATAATCTTGTACCTAGTTGTCGCAAATCATAGGTGAGGCAAATAGTCGCAATTTAGTCACATGAAAGGGTACTTATCCTGGGGTTGGCTTCTTAGGTAGAATGGGGGGATTCAATGCAAGAAGAGAAACTTCAATGTATCGATGGAATATGTTGATGAATTCTCATTCACAACAGCTTACATCCATCTGACACTCATCAAAAACACGATCTCTACTCCTATTACGATCAGCATCGCGATCGATACGAGCTTACCCAGAGAATCCTAACTCATATTACCCTAGCCAAATCTCGTTGGTCGTCCTCCAACTCCACAACATCTTCTCATCGCGTATATCATCCCCGTTGGATAATTATAGCCATTCGTATCTACACTGCCAGGTATAGACCGTATCACCGTCTCGAAAACCCATCGTGTACTACCGACCAGGGTCTTCCGCCGACGATTGGTTCATGAATCGGTGGCTAGGTACACTGCGTCCTGTCAAAGGGCCGATTTCACACGACTAATGAGAAGTCTTGACTTTTCTCCCCCACAGTCACGACATCTCGTGTCACGGAAGACGCTAATTCCAACTGCATCATATGGATGGTGTTGATGTGCGACGACCTCGATCGGTTGTGGAATGCGACGATGTACGGCTTATGCTCTTGTCTTCCCATCGGACATAGATGCGCTGGGGCATCTATCTAGATTGACTATCAACGTGTCGGGATGCTGTTCCCCTAGGTATGATCGAGACCGAAGAGACCGGCAACGACGCCCCTTATCAAAGCATAGCTCAACTCATCCTCACTCACGGCGCAGAAAGGTACACGAGGCACGGATCGATAAACATAGCTAACAGAAGCTACTATAACACATCTTGTCTATCATTAGACATTATCGCCGAACCCATGTAGCGTAGCAACGGGGGGTATCATGAATCGTAAAGCCATCGCATTCACCAGATGCAAGTTTTCAACTCTCCCAAAAAGGAAAACAAAACATGAATCAGCGCATCATCCACGACGTCAACTTCCTCAAACTGGCCCTCTTCACATTCGGCTCTTCGACAGGGACATCGCCCATCTCAAGCGCAATGAAGAGTCGTCTCACGTTCTGCAGGGGCACATTGATCGCCTTGACAGTCTCATCGCACCACCCCGCGCCCGCGCACCGTTTACCCACGAGAAACACGCCAGGCTCCGCCGCCTTCTCGCCTGTCTCGGCGCGTTTCGCAACAGCGGCTCTCATCTCCTCCGCCAGTCTAGCCGTAATGGGTCTATTCACGGTCCCCTGAACCGTAATCTCGAAGCACGTGCCGCGGATATCCAGCCGGCCCTTCAGCTCGGCAAGGGTCGTGCCGTGATGATCCACGATCTCGAAGGAACAGATTCCGAAACTGATCTCAAGCGGACTGGGGTTCAAGACCTGGAGGGTGATGATGACAGCGTTGACGCCGCCGCCGGACGCGGTCACGATGCTCGCGATCGTCTGGCTCGAGACGACAGCGCCGGGGGCCTGCTCCGCGGATAATTGCTCGGCCGTCGGGTTCACGTTGACGGCATGCAGACTGATGACCGGCCCGCTCATACCAGCGAGCTCAATATCCTTCTCGTAGACGACGGCGCGGGGCGCCATGCCCATGGCGGCGACGGAGGTCTGACCATTGCGCAGGGAGAGGACCGTGCTCTTCTCCTCCATGACCTCGCGGATGAAGGCCTTGAGGGCGGGCTTGTCGACGATGTTGACGATCTGCGAGTTGACGACCACGTCGGTGCCATTGGCCTGCGTTGTTATCGCGGGCAGCGTGATGGTGCCGAACTGGCCTGCCGGTCCGTGCAGCTCGACTAACATGGATGAGAGGTTGGCGCTGACGGGACCGGCTTTGGTGATGCGCGCCTCGAGGGACACGTGGAGCGAGCTGTGAGGGATTAGATCTCTGGCGTCGAGAGGTGACTTGTTTGTCAATATGACGCGAATGCGCTCACGACTTACTCCTCGGTTACATTGCTGATACGAAGCAGCGAGACACTCAACTTGCTCTGTCGAACAATGGTGTCGACGAGGCTGCGAAAGGCGTAGTCCATCTGAGAAGTATGCTGCTGGATTATCGCCTGAAAGCTGAAATCCATACTGAGAAGGAAAGAAGAAAAGAGGAAAGGATCGTAAATCCTTCCGGGCAGATTACGTCGCCTTTTTCAATGTTATGGAGCCAAAATGTTGGGGTCAGCCCTAGGGGGAGAGATCGTCACTGTTGTGCCGAGGTGATGGTGACGAGTCATGTGGGTTGGTCAACGCGAATGGGATGAGAAGAGTGGGATTATGGGCTTGATGAGGAGGGGGGTGCCAGATTCTCTCTCTTTTTGGTTGTTGCCTGCCTACGACGGCGATGAGGAGGCGATGGTCACATGGGAATGAATGAACTGGGAAGGGGCTGATTCCCTGGTACACATGAAGAAACAGTCACCGACAGCGATGACCTCGCGATGCCTTACCTGCCATTTGCAAAGGACTGAATACGCGTCACGTCCTGACTCACTGCGACTTCCCCACGGGTCGTGGCGTGACTGGCGCGGATTCATCTGGGAGTTCTTTGTTCTAGGGAATGTGATGCGACCTCAACAACTGCGGGTGTTCCTAACAGTGGGAACATCGTGTTACGCATGATCGTATGCGGACTGGATAATCCTCGATAGATTCAGAAATAGAGCGCCAACAAGTTGTTTTGTTATCGTTATGTTGAGTCCCGTGTTGCCGTCAGTTGCTGTGGCGGGTGCACCGACAACAACAGATCGAAAGAAAAACACCAAAAACCTCAACAATATTAACCTCGACGCTACCTTTTTATCTGCTAAAACAGCCGCCAAGCCATAATCAACACCACTGTCACATGCCACATGGTTACGCGTATTACGCAATGGCTGCGGTGCTAAAGTAGTTTCGTTTCCTGGATTGGAATATGACAGTTGTGCCCATTCAAGCATGGTCCTTGCAGCCAGCTCAGATTAGCGATGCGCGTTCACTGGGTCGACTGCGTCGATTGGAGACGGTAGCGAGTGCTCTTCGTCGAATCTGGTGACCAAGCGTTCTTTCTTTTCTCTCTATCTATCTCTTGTCTCTTTCTGGAAGCCGTCTGTCGTTATCGAGTTGTTGTTCTCTTCAGTTTCTTCTTTTTCTTTTTCATGTGTGGATGATGTGTTTTTTCGGTTCCTTCTTTTGCAACCAATACGATTAAAGGCGAGGTTCTCGTCGCTTTGCAGCCACAAACAGAGTGGACTCGCGGATGGAGTGTTAAAGTGCCTTTCCCGGGCATTGTCGTCGGATAGTTCTCTTCACGAATTCACTCACACCAGATCTAGTGATCAATTCAACTTGCCAAGTGGCGTGAGTCGGGATGCGACACCAGGGTTGTAACTTGTGAGTGAGTTGCCGAAGCGCATTGAACACACAGATTGTTTTCCCGATACAACATCGACGCGCGAATAGGTCGTGACAGGGTGCTGGAGGATACTTACCGACAGTACGGAATAACTTGTGCCCTCAATTGTTGCTACAACCGAAGTCATTAACTAGGCACTCTATTATCCCCTACCTCAACTCAGGGCTGATAGCTGAAGTCGATAAGGGCATGGTATGATCTATATTTATTAGGCCGGGCTGTGTTGAGCTGAACTGAGCAGCTGGGGAAGCTGGAAGAGTCACGGGGTCTTCGTCTCTCAGCTCAGTTGCTGCAAGGGACCGGCGAGAATAGGGAAACAAGCTAGCAGCATGAATGACGAGAACGTATGCAGATTGTCATCTCATTTTCAGGCGCTGGCGGACTGCGTCATCGTGACACGTTCAGGCCGGTGAACTCTTCTGTCAATTCGGTGGAGTGATGCTCAATTATGTCGGAGAGAATGCCCTGGCCTTCAGGCTTACGTTTTCACCGAGTTCATGATGTGTACGGACTAATTGACCGGACTAATGGAGAGTATCGTTGACGACGAGGTGGACAACGAGGAACGTAATCATTGAAGCCGAAGTGGCTTCACGGTGACCGAAGCCGTCGCCCATTGAGGGCGCTGGTAACCCTGCTGAGCTGCTATAATCCGTCGGAAGCCACTGTCGATTTCATTTGACAATCTGCAGGCCTCTCGGCTCTGGTTCTAGACGCCTGGATAAGAAGCAGATGGGTAAGAAAATAAACATCTGTGGGCGCCTTTTGGGGATCCGATGCCTACGGCGGCAACACAGCGCGCATGCCAAGAGCCGGAAGCTATTGAGATCCGAGTCCAGATTCCAGAATAGCAGCAGCAGTCCGTTTATTCGTAAGCTCATAGAAGCGTAACTCACGAACCGTCAGACAGACTAACGAGAATCGCTATCTCGTCGCAATCGCTCGTTGTAACTGATAGCATCGTTATTCCGTACGACGTCGTGTAGAGGGAATACCTCATATTAAGCCGCCCTCGTCTTGCAAGAAAAACGTCATCATTACATGCCGAAGCTGTCTTCCGTCAGTCATCTCGCGCTGTGATGGCTGCCTATTGGTCTCCTAGCAAAACCGAGTTGGTGGATAAGCAATGCAGTGCGACCTGTCCCGTGTCCCTAGATAGATTCATGCAGCGACGGCAGAGAAAATCAGTGCGGAGCAAGAATAGGCAAGGCTTCCGTACCACACGTACGCTTCATGTGTGTGAGAACGAAGGTCGCATGATCAATTGTTGACAGCCACTGGAATCTGAACCCTGGATGAAGACGGGAGGGTCGTGGTCGTGGGGTGCAGATTGGTGAGAGCGTCAGCGCAGCTTTTGTGTGAGGACGGGAGCTCGAGGGGATCCGTGCGTGTTACCTAGGTGAGTCTAGTGGGCCGTTTATAGCCATAGCCCGCCGGTAGTGCACCGCTATGCACGCTAAAAAAAGACGTGTGGAGGTTGGCGTCCAGGGAACGTCCAGGGAACGTCCAGGGAGCGCACAGCGCTACAGTGCCTGTATCTAGCGCGCCAGCAAGTGCCTAGCCTGTTCTTTTAGCGGGTGCTCGTCTTGCCGAATGAGGCGCTCCCTTCCGTGCACAAATTTCCCCACAAGGCACAGTCGTGGGTAGCATTCCGTACCAAGTCCACATGGGCAAGTGCGACGCTGAGCCGGCTGTTTGCACGGTACCAGCGATCGTCACCAGTACCTGGCATACACATATCCGGCATATGCATATCACAGGTACTATGAACTTACGATGCACCCTCTGCTGATATATTCCGGCGTCTCCCCTCTGGGCTCTCACTGTTTATTTTGTCTTCAGTTTGCTCACCCGTTCTTACAGCCAAGCAACAACCTCACCTCACCTTTGTACGGATTACGCTACATACTTCCCTCTTCGTATCCACTCACGTTTGCGGTCGTATTGACCGAGTGAGTGTTGTAGTGTGAATATCAGCTCTCAATCGAGCTTACATTCGTTTTTCCAAGCCAAAACATACTTGTTTCTCAGCTTTTATTACGACTCGTCGCGCCGCGATCCTCTCCCGCCGTCGTGATCGTACCCGCCTGTGTCGTCGTGTGCTGTGTGTCTTCTGCTCCCTGCTTCGCCTGTCCTTCTTGGACGTGAAGTCACTCCGTAACTATCGGGCTGCACGTCCTGTTCCGTCCTGTCTCGATTCGTTTTTTCTGGTCTCACCTTCTCTTAAACCAGGCCGAGGAAGGTATCATCGCTGGCTGTGCCGTCGCACGCTTGCTGCTCGAGCGGTTGGCGCTGCAGATGCGCAGGCAATCACAACCTCTCCTTTTAATTGCTCCGTCTTCCAGCTTCCCCCTTTGCGCCGAAGCCTACCTCGTATGCAATTCCCACCATGTATGGCCATAACACGAGGCCCTCCTTAGGTCAACATGATGTCGCCTTATCTGACTCCGTCCTCAACGGCCCGCCGCCTCATTCCAGAGCGAACGTAAGACCACCGCAAGCCGAAAGCTCCATTCGTAGTCTACAGCAAGTCCAGGGGGATTCGAGCAGCTCCGAGAGCACCTTCAACTCGAGACCGAAGCCAATGAACAAACATTCGCGCTCAATGAGCCATCCATTCCCCTCCCTATTTTCGATTAAACGAAAGAAGAATGTTGCGGCCAATGAGCTCGGCCATGATGAGGACGACGAGGACGACGACGTTGACGACAGTAGCTTCAACACAAGGATATTCTCGGGCACATCTCAGGCCATAGCTCAGGCCATGAACCCCAATCGGAGAAACTCTGCACAGACCGAATTCGTTACTGGGAATTGTATGACATGTGCGAGCCTCGTGCGGTGGCCCAAAGAGCTTCATATCTTCAGATGTACCAAATGTTTGACGATAAATGACCTCAAGCCGTTCACTGTCCTTCCTCGTCCCACGATACGCGCTGTATCCGGTCCTGTGCAAGCGCAATCCAATGAAATCTTGAGGCTACCTATCAATGCTCGTCCGTCACCAGACTCCCGACTTTCTGCCGTAGCTGCTGACCAGTATAATAGCAAACGCTATCTCTCTTGACCATACCAGAGTGCTGATCAAAACTTGCTTGCGTTCTGCCTTACAGCAGTGGGCTTCAAGAGATCAACGTAATGCCCTATATGACCAGTCGCCGGCCGGGTTTACGGATGACGATGGCTCCAAGCCTGAGAGTTCAAGTTCGTCTGTCAATACGTCGCCGGGCTCCCGCCATAATTCAGTGTCAGATGACTTCGCGAAGATGGGCTTAGAGCCAAATCCCTTGAAGCTTCCTCAGAATCTCACCAAGTCTTACTCGACATCGTTCCCAGAGACCACGACGTATTCGGATCACCTAAAGCGACAGCAGCAAGGGAATGGGCCCCGTAGTAGCATGCAGGACTCTATCCTAGCTCCCAAAGCCATGTTCAAGAAAGTAGAAGACTATCTGAACATATGCTTTGGATCACATTCGTGTGTCAACAACTCATTTATTCCTCGTCGAGCTAGTGTCAGTTCAAGAGTGCCCACTGAACCTATGAGACGACCACCCATTGAGGCCAGGAGAGAGTCGATCCAGGAAGAGGCCCCGATTTCCGAGCTTGATCCGAAGCTCCTGCTTCTTGGCGACTTCGCTGAGAATGGTTCATGGTGGACGGGTAAACAAGAGGGGGTCAATAATAACCCACGCGTGCCCTCTTGGCGCCATGACGAGAAACCTTCAATTGTCACATTTCGATCACCCAACATTGACTGGGGTGCAGCCCTGGAATGGTACCATATTGTTGCAAACGCTGCGGAATCTTGGATGGACGTCTACCAAGAACTATTGAAAGCCGATACGATTCAGTCGTTGGATGAGTTGGCCTCTCGCCAATTCGACTCGCTCGTCTTGGAGGCCCAAGAACATTTACAACGAGTCCTGCTGAAGTGTATGGAGATGCTCCTGAAGCGACCTGGTCGATTAATGGCTGAGCCTCAGGATGTGCGTTTCCTTCTGCTTTTCCTTGCCAACCCTGTTCTCGCGTCAGGATACCAGTCGTATACTGGGTGCTACTCACAGATAAACAAGGGCAAGCAGTATGCGAAACCAGCTGAAACAGAAGAATCCGCATCTGCAGGCCGACACTCGGGGATCATCAAGAGAATATTCGGTCTTCTTGCCAATTCTTCAGAACCATGCCATCACCATTTGATAGGCTGGCTGTCGAGACTTCCAGAACATCTTCTGGTGCAGATCAAAGACCTTGCCACTAGTTTCGTGACATACAGATTGACCCGGCAAAACGAGCGAAAACCAAAAACAAAGGTCGATATCACAGATGGCTTGATCCCGCAGATGCCCAACGCACGTGCTGGCAACACTCCGGCTACACTTCATGCGGCTCTAGGGGCTTCTCAACCTTCCAAGAAACAGAAGCAACCCGTTGAACGAAAGCGTACCACCTACACTGAGGATTGGCAGATCAAAGCAGCTGCCAGGTTCACTGCTCTCATTTTTGCAGCAAATAATCACACCCATGTTCGACGACGAAATGCAGCCGACGGCCGGATGTATGGGCATCTATTCGCCACCAGCGATTTCTACAATACTCTTGTCGATACGCTTGATTTCCAGTCAGATTTTGAGCTTTGGGAATCACGAAGAGGTAAATTCACGTTTTGTCAATACCCGTTCTTCCTCAGCATCTGGGCCAAAATTCAGATCCTAGAGTTCGATGCCAGACGACAAATGGCTGGAAGAGCACGAGAAGCTTTCTTTGACAGCATTTTGACTCACAAGAACTACACGCAACATCTTGTGTTTACTGTTCGCCGAGAGTGTCTGGTTGATGACAGTCTCCAACAAGTGAGCGAAATAGTTGGAAGCGGCAGTGAAGACATCAAGAAGGGCTTGCGCATTGAGTTTCAGGGGGAAGAAGGTATAGATGGTGGCGGACTTCGGAAAGAATGGTTCCTGCTTCTCGTGCGGGAGGTTTTCAACCCAGACCACGGTATGTACAAGACCTGCTCAACAATGATGATACACAGACTCATGTCTCTATAGGTCTCTTCGTTTATGACGAAGACTCGAACTTTTGTTACTTTAACCCCAACACGTTCGAAACGTCAGACCAGTACTTCCTGGTCGGTGTTGTCTTGGGTCTCGCCATCCACAACTCTACGATTCTGGACGTTGCATTCCCTCCCTTCGCCTTCCGAAAACTGCTCGCATCCGCACCCTCTCAAGCGGCCGGCGCAGCGGGTCACTCACGGCCGATTATGAACTATACCTTGGATGATCTGGCCGAATTCCGACCCGCTCTGGCGCGAGGACTTCGTCAACTACTAAGTTTCGACGGCGATGTACAGTCGACATTCTGCTTAGACTTTGTGGTAGATGTCGAAAAGTACGGAACCCGCGTTCGAGTGCCACTCTGTGCCGGCGGTGAAACGAGGATGGTCACGAATGCCAACCGCAAGGAATACGTTGATCTCTACGTCAGGTATCTGCTAGACACTTCCGTCGTTCGTCAATTCGAGCCCTTCAAACGTGGATTCTTCACGGTTTGTGCTGGCAATGCCTTGACACTGTTCAAACCCGAAGAGATCGAGCTATTGGTGCGTGGCTCGGATGAGTCGCTCGACGTGGCATCTCTCAAGACAGCCGCTGTCTACACCAATTGGCCGAAAGGAAGCAGTCCCCTGACCGAACCGACTATTCTCTGGTTTTGGGATACGTTTGAGCACGCTGCCTCCAAAGACCAGCGCAAACTTTTGTCGTTCATCACAGGCAGCGATCGGATTCCAGCCATGGGTGCAGCATCGCTGGTTATCAAAATCAATTGCTTAGGTGATGATGAAGGAAGGTTCCCGTCGGCTAGGACGTGTTTCAACAGTCTTTCCCTCTACCGCTACCGTACACGGGAAAGGTTAGAGACGTGTCTCTGGCGGGCAGTCAATGAGAGCGAAGGATTCGGACTGAAATAATGATCATGATGATGAAGAAAGACAGAGAGAAAGAAAGACAGAAAGTAGAAAGATAAAGCTTTGAATAGCATTGCGAGGCGTTTGTTGCGGTGGGAAATTGGGAGTCCATACTATTGTTTACAAGAACCCCCCTTTCGTACTGCAACCAGATTCATACCCGGGAATAGATGCTCCCTCCTTTGTATCGTCGTTTACAACTACCTACCTATGCATGGAAGTCAAGAGAGCCTCTTGTTTTTACTTTTTTCTTTTTTTTTCTGAATAAAACAAAACAACAATAGAACCGAAAGACTAGGTTGGTTTAGAATGGTGCTGATGCTGCATTGGATATCTTGGAATAAACTACCTAAAGAACTACATCCTTCGTCATCCATTCTACGATTTGACGGTAGACGGCAACAAACGTCAACCGTGAATGGAGTCTTCTGTGCTTCTTCAACCTCGTAATGGTATCATCCGACTCCCCAAGCCAGCAGCCCACCGCTTCTTTGCTCCCCGAACCACGAACAGAAGCCACATAGAAGAGTGGGCGCGCGCGGAGTTCCTCTGCGTCAAGTCGGTACGATGTAACCCGACTCTCTGGGCGAATTTCTAAGACGGCCAACACGAGATGAACAGGTCCTACTCGATAGATTAGCCATCGGCCTCCATCGCCCAACGTATTGCTGTGACTTACTGATGAGAAGATACATGCGCGGCTTCTCGTTCTGTCGATCGCATGATGGAGACAGAAGAAGCCATACTATCTTCGTGCATTTTTACCCCTTTTTGCCCCAGTTGCGAGGCCAGAAGTCTAGGATAGCCAACGTGAGAGGGGGGTTAGAGATCTACTCGATAAATTAGCCATTGGTCTGGTCTGCAGTGAGTTTTTTCGTGACATACGGGGGAAAATCAAATGAGGATCTTGGGACCCTGGTGTATATATATATCTCGAGAGCGGGAGAGACTGTTGCAGATGACGACGAAAGCAGCCCGAGTTGCCATCTCGTTCCACGTCAACTTTTCATATGTATATATAGTACCATCAGACTCTGAGGAACCAGAAATCCTAGGCAACCAACGCGTACACAGACTTGGACCTACGCGATAGGTTGGTTAGCCATTCGTATCCAATGCTGGACGTGTTTCTGTAACTTACTGCCGAGGCCCCGAGAGCCTTTTTCTTGGTTGTTGTACATCAATTGCATGCAGGTGCAGCAGTGGACTCTTCAGCCTCTTTGTCGAAGGAATATATATATCCAGGCCGACCTCGAGGGAGCGATCGGTCGGGAATGTCATGCGTTCGACCCAGTTTGTCGAGTGGGAGAAGCTATACCAACCGATGCTTTCCAAGTAAATCGGGCGACGACCTATAGCGCGCGAGTCCTGTGATTTGACGGTCGGAGCTGGACGCACTCTTGGTGTGCATATATAACTTGCTCACAGCCAAACAGATGATGTGTGTCGTTGATGCAGATATATAGCTGCCCACCAAGGATTATTTGAATGGGGAATTGCGAACAACCGACGGGAGCCAGGTATGCAGCGAGGTTGCTATACACGCCAGCCGGCGAGAGTCATCGTTGAAGGCAAACAGGTTGTGCCATCCATCGTGGGTGTTTGACACGTTCATCTTGTCGAACGATGACGGACATCACCTGATGTATCAGAACCGAGGACGGGAACGTGTGAAAGGCTTCTTGGACTTGACAGGAATATATATAGCGACTGCGCAAAGAACACACCGTGAGCTTGGCGAACGAGGGCCACCCACCGGTTGTGGCGAAACAGATCGGTTTGCAACCGTGGGATAGCAGTCAGGAGGTTTGTCGATCGGACAGGGACCAGAGTTACATGACAGGAGGATTGGCGCGAGTATAAAGAAATATGAATATATATAGGTGCGGTGGCAAGCAGTCATTGCGAGCCTGCTGAGCAGGAAGAGGACCCGGTATGTTCTCCGCGACAATATGTCGATGGACAGGCGGAAAACGATTGCCTGAGGCTGATGCTGTCGACGGCTCTCTTTGTTCTCCTCGTCCGACAGTGACGAGGAGGACGTCAAACCGCCAACGGCATTCTTTCGACCTCTCTTTCCCAGCTCAGTGTGTTTTAATAGTATATATATACTATGGCGTTGGGCACCGGGCAAAGGTTATGTCATATATATAAACGCCGGGCGAGCGGTATATTTTCCAACGGGCACTGCCCGTGTCAAGGGGAATAATATAGAACTCGATCAAGCTCAATGGTATGAATACGAACTGATCGTGGTCGGAGGAGAACCATCGAGGCGTGAGATGTCTCTCAGGGAACAAGCCGTCAGCGAGCGGCAGGACCTAGGCTGTGTGTTGGGGAGATGACACGATCAAGCAAGATCTTACTCGCATTCCCTACCGCTGAAAAGTCAGTTTGGTGAAGCTCAACACCCCCAAGAACGGTGGAGTGCATACCTCATACTTGTCAGAGCAAGCGTCCCCAAATGCCAACATTTGGCGTCCGTTCTTGATGGTAGGGCATATATAAAATGAGAGCACACAAGGAAGCCCAATTGCTCTTTTGTGCAGCTCATTTCGTTGCCTTCACCAGCTCATGTCTTGTCTGCTTAGAACGCATGAAGCGAAAGGACAACAGACGGACCCCCGTACGAAGGAAAAGGGGTAGCAGTATCCAGGCGTCTTCCGCTTGTTGTTTAAAGGCTTGGAATCATGTGTTGACTGTCGTGGCCTGGATGTCTTCAATGACGACGAAACGTCTGGGGCCATTGCGTTGAGGGAGCAGGGTTTCCTGCTGCCGTGCAAGAGCAACGGAGCAGGACCCAGGTCTTCACCACGAGCAGACATGGACAACACAGGACTGAGACAGTTAGCTTTATTAGCAATACTAGAACAAAGTGATAGATGACATACATCGGCATTGTTTCTGTCACGATTGCAAACGCAACCATGGCGTAGAATTCGGTGGTTCGGATCCGACTCGCCAGGAGCGAGGCCGATGACCACGAGGCTGCTTGGAACTTGATGTGAACCACGGTAAGGACGCCCGATCGTGGATGGAAGTGTTGGTCGGTAGGATTCGACCCCGTGTACTTTCCGCCGGTGTGTACTATACGCAAGGCTCTAGGCTATTGAAAGCTGGAGGCCTCACTTGGTATGTGACATGGGGTATATAGCAATGCTCGCAATTGAGCACCGATAACAATCCCTGGCCGGGAAAGTCGGTCGGTCGGGTTTACTTGTCAGGGACAAGACTGTTGACGGCTGATTGTGTCTGGAACTCAAAGGGGAACCATGGGAGGGGTGCAGATGCACCAAGAGGAAGAAGAGCCTGTCCACATCGTACGTCTTTTGCTCGTTAGTGTACAGACATTAACAGGTAACTCTGATTGCCCTGCCGGAGTGATTTGATGTGAGGATTTGCCGGAGGGACAACAGGTATGCATTGTGCCTTGGGTAGTACTGGAATGCAAGAATGCCTGGCAAAGCAGAGATCAAAGCGGTAGCGGTGATGGGACAATGGGAGTTGCTGTGTGTTAGGGCAGAAGAGAAGGAGAAGAGTGCGGAACTTCACACAGCAAGTTGGCAAGGAGATACAGTACCCGTTCTGTTTTGAATTAGGGGGAGAGGAGAGCGGAGGTGATGGGGATGATGATGATAGTGATGATAGAGGTGATGGAAGTGATGAAAGTGATGGAAGTGATGATGGAAGTGATGGTGATGATGTGGAGGATGAAGGATGAGTGGACAAGCCAGGGAGCCGCTCCAAAGATGAACGAGAGGAACTCTGGCTTCAAGAGACAGATGGAAATGGGAGAAAACAAAATTACTTACGATCAAAGCCAGATGGTGATAGAAGGGTCCAATTCTGTGATGTAGAACATGGCAGAAGGATGGGTTTGATGATTTGAAGAGCAGTGATGGATGCTAAGTGTGGATGAAGACGATGAGGTCCAAGATGTAGAATAGACGAAGGAGAAGAATAAGAAGAAGATGATGATGAAGAAAGTCAGGAGCATTCTATGGATGGCGGTGGTCTGGATGCATGCCCAAGGGTGCCGGAGGATGATGTGAGGCACCGCCACCGGCCTACCTATGGTCGAGTAGGTTGAAGATGAAGGAGGAAGAGTTTAGTCCCCATCCATTGGAAAATTCTTGGGGTATTTATATTTTTTCAGAAAAGGGGATCGTGCTCAATTTGTCATCCTGGCCATGCCCGTGCCCTACCTACCAGTGACCACGCAGCAGATCGGTTAGCGAGCTCTCAGGGGCCTCAGCCTGCTTCCCTGGCGGTCACCCAGGGGGGCAACTTCCCTGGGCTGTCAACTTCCGTCCCTGTCTGCACCGCTATGGACCGTGCACCCACTGCTATCACTTCTTATCGAGTGCCTTCCTGAATGAATGAGAACAACTTATGCATTCACACTTGCACATAAACAGGGGATGCATTGATGGAGTGATTGATCATTGGTGATGTCTACTTAGATGGAAGATCATTGAAAACCTCCTCGATTTCGATCATTTAGTACTATTCAAGTTAGTACACATCATCGTCTGTGAATCCCCTAGCCTCTCGCTCGATCATGAGATCAGCTGCAGTCCAAGGTTGCTGTAAACGTCCATTTGTAGCTTGCCCTGGCACCTGTATCGCGGCGAGCTGATATCCGTATCCTGAAAGCCGATACATTTCCAACACGATAGGACATTATCGGGGTCATACTTCGCCTTGACCTCCAGCAACTTCTCGTAATTCTCGCGGCCATAGTACGACTCCTGCCATCCACTCATGAATGGGTTAGCCTCATTGAAATGTGAACCGGCGTCGGGGCCTGCCAGCGCCTCGAGTTGAATGGTGGCATTCGTCGCCTTCGTGACATAGTCGACACGCTCCTCGTAAGTGCTGTTCCACGCCATCGATCCGAACGTCTGCATATGCCATAGCGACCGATACCAGGCTGGCGTGAGCGAGGTGCCGAAGTCCCTCTTCGCGAACTCCGTCGGGTTCTGAAGTCGCTCGTACACGAACGGCGTGTCGACAGGGCTGTAGAAGTTCACCGGATCGAATCCGAGCTCAGCAACTGATCGGAGGTAAGCCATGATCTTCTCTTTGCCCTCTTCTGTTGCGAATAACTCATCAGGGATCAGGCGACTAGTGCCCATACCCATCATACCGCCCTGCATCGTGTCGCGAGGTAGCAAGAAAGTATTCCAGATATGCAGAAAGGAGGGATATACGGCAACATTGCTGGTGCCACCGTGAGCCAATGCGAAATCCGTCACTCGTCGAAACGAAGCTCGAGCCTTAGTACCGTCGTCCGAGATAAAATCTGAAAGGGGGTTGAAATGCGTAACCCAAGTGCCGGCAACATGTCCACCCCAGCCCTGACGGCCCCATTCGAGAGACTCGTCGACGAGAAGCTTGATCCACTCCAACGACGTGTCGGATGATATGTTCGAGGGTAGATGGACATCAGCGAAAGCGATGGGCTTGCGAGGGATGACGCGGTGAGTAGCGTTGAGGACAACACCAAAGCTACTGCCGCCGCCTCCACGCAGAGCAAAGAATAGGTCAGGGTCCTGGCATGCATTGACAGTACGTTCTCTGCCATCTGGAGTCACAATCTGGATCTCGACAACTCGGTCTGCTCCCATTCCGTATACAGGCCCTAGGACGTTATGGCCTCCGCCCAACAGCCATCCAGCAGAGATAGGGACGGTCGGTGAATCTATACATGTAAGTAAGACGTTAGGATGCACATAGTAGATATACTGATTAAGAATATAGCAGTACGAGACTGGCAAGAAGACGACGCCGAGATACTTACAAGGACCCAAGATGACGCTGTCGTGCTTATCGGCAAACACATGGGTATCGTTACTGGGGACACCGGCGCCGACGATCATGACTCTGCCGACATCTTCCTTACATCCCTGAGGGATAAACGAATCACGATACTCCATGCCCTTCAGGTTATGAGTCCAAAGATTCAGCGTGCCCCTGCCCGAGTTACGCATCATGAAATCGTGTCTAGCACAGGATTAGCCCCAGCACTCATTGCGACAATGAGCGTGACAATGACAATATTAGATGGTAGACATGCTAGAGAATGCTAGCACGAAGAGTACTGCTTACCCAGAATTCTTGACTGAAAGAGTGACTCCATGTTTCCTCGCAAAATCCAGCGCCGCAGTGACATCGGAGCCCTGCGTGATCTCGATATAGTAGTTCGGTACGTTTCCCTGGTTGCATGTAGCACCCTTTTCAGGGATGCCAGCGGGGATGACGGTGTTGTCGAGGAGGCACTGATCTTCCGGTTCAGATATGCATGCTTCACTCTGCAGATTCATGTATGAGCCAGGGAAGTTCGTTCTGAGATCCCCCGACTGCCAACCCTCGCGAACCGTACTACATCTTGCGTCGTCCACGGCGTTGGGCTGGCCTTCGTAGGACGTGAAGCACGGTAACGCAATCGGGGCGGAGGTCCTCAGTCGGCCACCAACCGTGGCGTTCAGGGCTTGCCAAGAGCGTGCAGAGCATGGCACAGTCGCACCAGCGAGAAGAGAGGCGACTGGGACTGAGACCTTCATCGTGATGTCGATAGGTGTTGATATGGGTTCAGAGGTAGGAAAGGAGATGCTCAAGACATCCTGAGTTTTACTTTATATCCGCAGATAGAGGGCGAGTTACTGCCAAAAAAAGATCTGCCGCTCCCCGAGACCTGATGAGAACTCCCGCAGTGAAGCACTGCCGAGACGAGAAGCCGATTGTTCCGCATGAGACTGCATCACCAAGATGGCAAGACTCTATCGAACTTGATAATATAATCAGACAGCCAGCCATGCATTTACTATTTACTTCTTATGCAACAGTGGAACGAGTCGTTGAGCTGCAGAGAGATGGTTATCTTCCCTTTAGTAGGAGTCTTTTCCGAAGTCTGATGATAGCTTCACCTTACTCGCAGATGATCATCATGCAGCTTTACCCTTTCACCGCTAGACATGCAGCCACTTCGTGCATCTTTGACAGAACGATTCGTGACGTAGTCAACAGGATACCCTTGCATTAACCTGAATACATACATACTCGTATGTAGGCATGTATCCGGCGCGTACGGCGGGCGGACAGGCAGGTTTGTAGACGCACACGGATTGATCGCCTTGGTGTCTTCACCATCTTCTCAACGTTAGAAGAGGACCACGGCACTTAACCGCTGAGTTGTCCTTATCCCTTTCCTGCGGTCGGAAATCCTCGGCATCTCTTGGGAGTACGATATCGGCGCCATCTCATTCGTTGAGTGCATTTCCGTGAGGTATTCCGTCCGGTTGGCGAACGTCATGAACTGATGAGAGCCTCCTTCGAAACAGGTCAGATTTCATCTTCATCGGCGTTGTCGTCGGAGATCGTGTAAACATGGTTCATGCCTTCACATCGGAGACGAGAAGTAGATCTAGACTGCCATCCAAAATGAGTTAATGGCTGTATACGAGTGTTATGAGTGTCATGAATAAGAGTCGGTGCATTGGAGTAAAGGCCCGATCGAAGAGTGAAGAGGAATCGAAGAAGTTCACGTCGCTGACTGCCGGATCATGCATTGCTCTGGCAACCCGTTACAGTCAATAGTCTCCCAAATGCATCCGAAGAACAAGACATAGAGATACGCGGTATTATCAAATAAAAGGGTCTTATGCTGCAGCGAAATCTGTCTTTTTGCCGAAGTGCTCCCGGCCGGACTGTGTGAAACATGGTTTTATACGCATGCATCTATCCGTGCTCGCTATTCATATAACGGGTAAAGTAGCAGGGGGAGTCATCTGGAAGCAAGCGTGGGCGTAAACAAACAATCAACAATTTGCAACCAAACAGACTCTAACTTGCAGAGTCTATATATACTGCTCTCGACGCTCACGTATATTTGGAATACTTCCTAATCTACCCTAATATGCACGCGCTGTGAGCATTGGAGCGAGCGTGCCGGGTCGAACGAACTCAGTGACACCAGGCTTCCTCCTTTCCACGGGTGGTCATTGTCTCAACACGACCTGAAGTACCCCGAGCTATGCCATCCCGCACCGCTGAAGCTGTCGGGGAGTATAGATGTTATATCATTCGAGGCAGAGGTGCTGATATCTTTTCGCCCATGTCAACGAAGTCCTCACGCATGGTCGATGCCGGCAAGCTTAGCAACCGGCCTTTCCACTCGTCCTTTGCGTCTGTGATGACCCTGGTGGCACGATAGTATCTCGACTGTTATGACTCAGCTATATTCAGAACGATACTGAAATTTAAGTCCGAGGCCAAGAAGTATCTCCGACTTCTCTCAGTACCGTCTTTGTATATAACTCACATAAGGAGAAGTACAGTAGATTTTAATGGAATACCTTTGGGAAATCAAAGGACAACACCTCAGATGGCCTTCGACGCTGTGAGTAGCAAGAGAGAATAGGATGCGATAATATTCAAAAGTGTTAACTGACCTACTAGGAGTAATAGCACAAAAGGAGCAGCGTGAATACTACAACTGTGTGCAGACAATCAAGCACAACACGACGCAGTGGATGAGAAGGCATCACCACTGACTCGACTGTGCCCTACCCAGGAACAGCTCCAAAACTTGCCTCGCAATTCCTACGTTGCAGTTATACTATACTATTACTACTACGAAGAGTTATCCCGGTAAAACACCAGTGTTCCAGCTGGGTTCAAAGGCGGCATAACTTATGTACCAGACACTATGCCAGGACGTACCTTCCGGCTATCAACCGGCACCTTCCCAGGACTTGCTCGCACCAGAGCTTACCTTCCTGACCTACGGACATCAATATATGATGTGCGGAAAACGCGACGTCATGGGATCGCCTTGGACGGAAGGAGCCTCTTGTCTAGAGGCAGGCACGGGGTTTCTAAAACACAGATCCGATCACTAGCCCAGGGAGGCTCTCAGTGACTCGCCAGCTGTATACTGTGATCGCCTTAGACGGAAGGAGCCTCTTGTTCGGAGACAGGAGCAGGGTTGTTCTGAAGCACGGACCCCATTAAAGGCCTGGGGAGCCTCTGGGTAGGTAACTCGCCAGCCGTGTGTTATGGGGGCCTATGAATCCAAACAGTGACATCTTCGGCAACCACGATGATTGAGGTCGGTTGATGTTCAACTCCCGGTGGCAGTTGCCCGACCATTGGTTATATAGTTAACTCACGAAACCTCGCACTATGAATATGTGCTTACTCACGGACCAAAGGTTTGTTTCTGTTCTCTTCTCCCTCCTCTTCTTTTCCTCACCCACACTTTTTGACCTTCAGTTCACATCATCAAGTGTTTCTCTGTTCAACGTCCCTAAGTCAACTCACAGTTATTTGTATTGTTACTGTCTCGTTCGTAAGTATTGACCTACGCATGCTCTCTCCTCGTCATGTTCCTGATACTCCTATCCCGCTATCCGTTATCATCTCCGTCGCCGCATGCGCACCGCCAGGACTTCCTAGGCAGTCGATTGCCGCGACGTATCTTTCTGCTTGGGCGCATGTATCTCTTCCGTCATCTTCATCTCTACGGTCTTCGTCATTTTAACACTATCCCACCTTATCAACTCTGCAGGCTGGGATCTGATCGATGCTGATCTCTTCGACTAGGAGCCCGAGATAACTTCAACCGTGCCTTCGGCGATAGAGTTCGGCTATTTGAAGGACTGCGAATTTTAAAAAAATTGATTACAAGTTGCACCCAGTAAGTCGCCTTGTCGTCTATACGACGGAGAGCTCAGTCCCAATTTCTCTTTCTCTATTCAACCCCCTGATGGTACATTTCACCGCAATCTTAAACACCAGCCCTCTCAATCTTCCCAGCTCCGTTCACAAACGACTCCGTTCCGCGTTCTGGATCACAATGTGACTTCATCAGCGAAAATAATCTACCCACACTTGAAATTCATTACTTGCTCGCCAGCATGCGCGCATTTTCACCTCGTAGGTTCAACACGTCTAATGCCTTTATCTAATGAATTCTTCGCTACAGATCGGGAATAGAAAAAATGGATGATGACCTTATAGCTCGCCGAGACGGCGTTGAGGAGATCACCCCTGAGGAATGGGCAACCTTCCAAGAACGGCAGCAGGCTAAGACAGAGCCTGCGGAAAAGACCACGAGCACCAGCAACGGACAGCTCACGGAATTCCCCCTTTTTGCGAAGCTGTCTGCCGAGGTCCGCGGTATCATCTGGAATGCAGCCATGCGGATGGAGAATCCGCGTATGATCGAGTCTCAGTGCCCGATCTACCACCCCAAAGGTTACCACCGCCAGACCGAGAGCACGGGGCTCACGCTCGACATCGAAGGCACGGTATTTGAAAACGTACCGGCATATTTCTTTGTCAACACGGACAGTCGCTTCTACGCCCTACGCTTCTACACCATCCGCTTTTCAATCCACCAGTGCATCTCCTATCCCCATCCTAGACCAGAAGCTGTGCGAAATGTCCTCATGAGCGAGAACGACATCCTTGTCACTCGCTTCACTGAGCCCTCCAGGAGAATCTCCCGGGTCGAAGACACCTTTAGTCTTGCGTACGGTCCGGGTGCGGCTCGTATTAAGAACATCATGGTCGGCGCCTGGACAGGCTTCAATCGGACGATGGAATTCACTTGCGGCTGGCGGTTGTGGCACGCCGCCTTGTGCCTCGTTGTCGAGCTTGGCAACCTTGAGAAGGTCCAGAACGTCTTCTTGCTGTGTGACCTGAACAAGGGGGCCAACAACCACCTTGCTTCGATACATCGCTGCGATATGGGCGATGGGCCCGATAACATCAGCATACTCTGCAAGAAGAGTACGATGGAGGTGGTACCCGAAACCAAATACTCCAAGACCGACGATGGCTATGTCCTTGCCGAATGTACGTATTTCCGCGCCGGTACTGACGAGGTCATGTCCACCTCGAGACATGTCGTTGCCCAGATCAGGCCCCGCCGCCGCCATTTCCTACTCAGCGGCTTGTAGGAAGATTTGATGCCGACGACCTGCGAACGATTTGAGGAACTGGAGAAGGGACGATTTATAAAGACTTTCTTGCTTTATATTAAGACTGAGCGAGCAGATGTTGACGATACCCCTTTCATGTGTGAGCTGCTTGGGAAAATGGGGACATAAAGGCGCAGGGTGATTTTTCGAACATCCAAAGGCTAGATGGGTAGGAGGTTGGCCGGAGGTTTTCTTTCGGTCTGTTTCTATTAATACCTCTTTGTGGCTCGCCAAGGGCGGCAGGACGATTGGGTGGTACCTTGCAATGCAACTTCATTTTGACAAAACCAAATGTCCAATCCTGTAGCCGTGACAGTAGACGATTCTGACATCCGCGCCTCTGACCACGACGTCCCCAGGCAAGCCATGAATCCCGTCGCGCCCCCAGAAAACACGACTACGGTTGCACCTCGAGCCAGCATGTCTATACATCATCAATTCTCTATGTAAGTCATTAACTCATGAACATCTATCTCCATCTATGCGACGAACCATCTATCTAAGCCTCTTTCAGCGTCTTCTCAGCAGACTCAACAAGGATCTCAAAGTGCTTCTTAATATGATGCTCCTCGACGAACGGCGTCGCAGGGACATGTCGCATAGCAAACACGCCGCCCACAACTGTACTCGACAAGAAAATCTTGCCCGCGGCCACCACGTCATCGTACGACTTCTTCGTCAACGCATTGACCTCCTCCACCGTCGCGCATTCGCTCTTCCCCTTCAACTTAAACACCGTCAGCGCGAAGCGCGGACCCGTGACGATCTCGAAGAGATCAGGTCGACTGCGCAACATATCCGCAAAATCCTCCGCGAACCCAATATGTTTGCGCACGTGCGCCTGCAAGCCCTTAATACCGTACGTGCGCAGCACGAACCAGACCTTCAAGCTCCTAAAGCGCCTTCCGAACGGGATCTGCCAGTCGCGGTAATCCGTCACGAGTCCGCTGTCCGTGTACGCGTTCTTCAGGATCGCGAGGTTCACGCTGAGGGCTTCGATCAGCCAGGCGCGGTCCCGCACGTACAGGATGCTGCAGTCGAAGTTGACGAGCAGCCATTTGTGCAGGTTCGTGTTGTAGCTGTGGAAGCGCGCGAAGACGGGGGTCAGGTGCTGGTATTCGGGCAATACGAGGGCGGCGCCTGCGTATGCCGCGTCTACGTGCACCCAGATCTCGCCCTGGCCGGCGCGCTTTTGCTCCGGCGTTAGGGTTGCGGCGGGCGCGATTTCGTCCAGGACATCGGCGATGCCGGTGAGGTCGTCGATGGCGCAGGTGTCTGTTGTGCCGAGGGTGACGGTTAGGTAGAAGACTTCGAGCCCCTTTTCGTGCAGCGCGGCAACGGTCTTGCGGACTTCGGCGCCCGTCATTTTGTACCCGTCTTCGGCGTGCACGGGGACGGAACGGAACCGGACGCCAGCGATTTGCGCGGCCTTCTTCGTCGCGGAGTGTGCGGCTGCGCTGCCGAGGGCGACGAGTTTCGTGCGGCGTTGTGCGATCGCGTCTTCGCGCTCCTCCTCGTCTGTGATGTGCGCGGTGGCTTCGCGGAGGTACTTATCCCGCGCTGCGACGAGGACGGTCGCGATTGCTTCCGAGGCGGTACCGTGGATCACGCCACCGCCGTGCGTGGGACCTGTGGAGAGATAGCAGGGAGGCAGGGCAAAGGCGCGCGCGAGCCAGTCAAGCACGATGGTCTCGAGCTCTGTTACGACGGGCGAGCAGATCCAGTTGAATGCGGCGCCGGTGAAGGCGGATGAGTACATCTCACCCAGCATGGCTGGGAAGCTGCTGGAGGCCGGAAACCATGCGAGGAAGTTGGGGGATTGCCTGTTGATAGTCAGTTTCCTGTTATCAAGAGGGGGAATATGGAATGCGCAATGACGATCTCACCAGTGAGTTATGCCAGGGAGAACCTTCGACTCGATGTCTTTCTGGATTTCCTCCCACGGCTCGCCGTCCTGCGGCGCCTCCGAGGGCAGGAGTTTTCTCAGATATCCAGGCTCTACATTGGACACGACGCGACGGTCCTCAATTGTGTCATAGTATTCGACGACTGTGACGACTGTTAGTTAGGGATCTTGCCGATCATATGATCCATTGAGACTCACTTTTCTCGATCGAGGCGATGGCCGCCTCCCGGAACTGCTGAGAGTCCATGATTTCTGTCTAACCGGGTAAATAATAAACAATAATAGAAATCTATGTCTAAGTATGTCCAAACGTGATATCTACCTGTGAGTTGCAAGAAGATGTTATGATATTCCCTATCCGTTGTCGGCCCGGGATCAGAAGATCCAGATCTTGGCGGGGCGTGAATCAGTGAGTCGCGCCGTAAATTCGTACCTTAACGGATTAGTTGACCGAAAGTATTCCGTATTTCGTACTTTATGGGCCACCGTTTTTGGCGCAACCGGACTTAAAACTAGCGGAACACTTTTGCTGTGGGGAATTCGGAATCATGAACGGTCGGAATTTATCGCTTCCTTCAAGATGACTCGCTCACTTCTTCCTTCTTAACAACTCACCTCAGATTTGGCAGAATTGGACAGACGACGATGAGATGATTCTCTCCCACTCACAGTTCCGAGTCACCTCCTTTTCTGCAACGCTGAGATGCCATCATCTTTGACGGATTATTCATGGCGATATCGGGCTTGACCCCTCAGCTGAGGTGATGACTCTGGCAGGATCGTGAAGGCGACGAGAAGGGCTGATCACATCTCAGACACCGCAGGGTCATTGCGAACGCCTCGTGGCCCGTTCGTGGAACCCTTCGCTGGCGCATGAATTCTGCGACGCGATGGGCTCTCAAACGGATTGAAACGCGGGGTTCCCGGATCTTTCGAAGATTCTCCTTCCGTAGGGCCTCTATCTTTCATTCTGGGTAGATGAGAACAGTCTCTCTCATCCAGATGTGGACGGTTCGCCTCTGACTTGGCCCATGTAAGCTACCCGGTGCCATCCTGTTCGTGCAACGCGTTAGGTGTCCGATCCGGCGGCAAGCTCCCGTGAGATCGGCGCAAGGTAAACAGCAGGTCTCCAACGAGAGATCCTACCTACTCCTGAGTGTTGGAGAGTTGAGACATGCCACGTGATGAAGACAAGGTAGTATGGCGAACATGATTCGACAATATTTCCATTACAAGATACATATCATCGCTATCCAGAGTGCATTATCCCGAGACATCGCATTGCATACCCTGAGACATCAACCTGAGCGTGAACTAAACCGAGACAACAAAGATAACCATCACCTTTAACGCAACCACCATGTTACAGATTCCATATCTCACTGTCGTCGTTCCAGCCCTTCAAGCCGTCGAACCGTCCAAGCAGTGCCGACATAAGTCGACCCCTTACCAGACGTATGGACAACCTCCAGACTATACTTCGCGCCCGGCGCGGCGTAAAACTCCACGACCTCGTAGCTGTTATCCAGGGACACGGAATACGCAACAATCGTATTCTTCTCATCTCTGACGATCAAGTCAAGATCCAGTTCCAGTACCGAGCGAATGGGTCTCTTCACATCCGACTTGACCGTGCTGTTCCACGCGATCGCGGCCTTGACGAGGTATGCCGCCGGGGAGGCAGCCGACGACGAAGCCGGTGCGAACGGCACTTTGATCTTGTATCTTGCCTTCACGCCCTCGTGATCCTTGCTCGCTTCGACGAGCTCAGCTCCCCAGCCCGAAACCATGTGACTGTGTTGCGCGGGCTTGATCCTATTGTACGCAATCTGCATCGCAGCATGCGCGTCGAGCGCGCCAGCGCCGCACTTTGCATCGACGCCGACGACGACGTCTCCCCACCATGTCCCGATCGCAAGGTCGCGTTTCGCACTCGCGAGCAAGATGGCGCGGCATGCCTCGGGGAACTTCTTCAGCTCGCAGTTGGCTCCCTGGATGAGGCCGACGACGCCCGCCACGGCGGACGCCGACATGCTGGTGCCTGACAGGAGCTGCTCGTTGGCCGCCACCGCGGTGCCATTGGCGGCGAGCTCGGGCAGCTCGCGGTCGCAGTTGAAGGTGATGGGGTTGCGGAAGGTCGAGTCGCCGGCCATGACGATGGCGCTGTCGTCGTGGTTGCCTACCGTCAGCGTGTTGTAGCCCTTGTGGTTGACGTACTCGTCGTAAGGCGGTTCGACGCCTGTTCCGTCGCCCGCGTAGTAGTTTCCTGCGGCCTGCACGATGGTTGGGAAGGGGAATGTGCGGGTCAGGTAGTCCTTTAGAACATCGTCTGCCTGTAAGAATCCGCTGACGGGTCCGCTGGCACGATGGAAGGTCTGGTTGATCACGGTGCATCGCTGCTTCGGGTCCACGGCCCAGAGGAGAGCTTTGGTGTCGAAGCTGTTGGCCGAGTATAGTGAGCAATGGCGGGCATGGCCTGCTGGCTTGTCGGCTTCGGCGTTCTTCACGATGGCGCAGGTCAGTCGCGCATGGTTGCTGTCGGCGGGTGTTTTCGAGTACTGTCCGGCGAACTCGAGGTTCTTGGTGTTGCTCGGCCCGGCCTCGTAGACGGCGATACGTACATCCTCGGCCGTGTGGCCTTGTCTCATAACGACGTCCGACCCTGCGATGGCGATGGAGTTCCCCAGATCGGGCGTCGCCGTCGGGTCGTCGTAGAACACGCCACCGACGTGCTGTGACTTGCCGAGTTCTTCGACTTTGGCCGTGGGAATCTTGGCGTGAACAAATGGCATGTTCTCAGGGGCCAAAGTAACTTCGCCTCCGAGGGCTTTGATGCGAGCTTCTATGTTCTTCCTCGAGTCCAGGATACCCAACAGGGCATTGTTATATTCCGGCGATGGAGTCTCCTCGTCCTTGTCGTAGGTCGGAAGACCCATTATATGAGCCCACACCACGACATTAACATCTTTCTTCAACGGATCGTGTGGGGTTTCGTTATTGAGGTGACGTCGGAGCATCTCGTGGATGCGACCATGCTCCTCGTACAGCCCGTCGTAGATCCTAGTCACTATGGCCTGAAGATCGATCTTCTTGTCGTGTTCAAATGTGAGGTCGTGGATCACGGATGTCTTTGTATCAATGGCCTTGACACGCGCAATATGGTGACAACCCATCGGAATCTTCTCCCCTGGAATGAACTTTGTCGTCCCGTCTTCACTAAGAAGGAGGTCGGTGACGTGTAGGACCTTGAGAGCTGGATCCAAGGTCGCACGCCATGGCGACCTGCTGTTGAGGATAAATTCGATCGCCAGGGTATAGTTTGTGAGGCGTCGTTGCGAGTCCTTCTTCAGGAGCTCACCGACCATGAGACTGTACCGACCTAGAGGCAAGTCGTCCGTGGGGACCTTGATGACTTTGTGGTTCTCTTCCAGGGAGACGATGACCTCGGCCTGTTTCCCCTCCTGGAGGAGAGTGATGGCATTCTGTGCGGAGGTCACGGCTTCGCTACAGCGAATGTAGATCGGGACACCCCTGTTGACTTCCTCGCCGGCGGCGATGGAGAAGGTGATGGGATTCATGCTGAGATGGTGTTGACAGCCACCTGGTATTAGAAATCGAACAGAAGCTAATGTGAAGCGCTTTCCAATATGATGATTCCGAAGAGCCCTACATATTTAAGAAAACAAAAGGGGCGGACGGACGGGCGACTTTGTATAGTTGACCCGTCGTTCAGGCCAAACTGCCATACGCACCTCCGCCGTTCGAAGGCAATGCAGGATTAGCAAGTCTAACCGATCAGATAGGAGAGTCTGCAGAAAACAGGGAAGCGAGGTGGTGACGACGGCGAAGTCGATCACCGCTTGGCGTGGAGTGATGCCTCCTCCCAGGCCGTACTTGATATCCAATGCTTTTGATTACGATTAGTTTCGCCTTTTGGAGAAGGTTGCTCGGCCTGTGTGACCCATCGTTCAATCTATCGAGTCCCTTTATACGGATCACGGCTTCGTATCATCTCCTTGACGATGCGAAGGCGAATGGTTCCAGTCTTTGGTATTGACCGAGTTGTCGGCTGCGCGCCGTCAACGAGCCGTTCTGTATCGCGGGTTCGATAGTTACCTACTTGGACGTTACAAGAATCCATGCCAAATCAACCAGCGGAGGGGACTGAGTAACTCATAATCTCGAAATCAAGTCACAATACGGGTTCACTTAAATAATCTCGGAATAGAGTCACGATGCGGGTTCACATAGTATTCAAAACTTATAGATGGGGGTATTACAGGGCTTTGTATTGATTGAGTGAAGCAGTTGCTAACGATTTCAACATTTTGTAAAGCGCCGACACACCGGTAGCGGGCTGTCGCTAGACACGAATCACCTGGCCGTTGTCCAGCGCTCTTTTGCCGCTCCCGGGGCCGTAACCCTACGCCATGCACGCGGCCCAGCCCCCCTCAACACCACACGATGACAACCACGAACACACCGCGAACAGGCTGTCGCTAGACACGAATCACCTGGCCGTTGTCCAGCGCTCTATTGCTGCTCGCGGGGCCCGTAGCTAACCACCATGTATGTCGTCCAGAGTTTCATTGTACACGTCGCTGGGCGCGAGCACACTACTGACGGGCTGTCGCTAGGCACGAAACACCTGGCCGTTGCCCAGCGCTCTTTTGCCGCCAGCAGGACCGTTGCCCAGCTCCATGTACGCCGAAAAAACCTCCCCTCCAGTATTCCCCAATACACATCGCTGAGCACAAAGCACACCGTGCGCGGGCTGTCGCTAGGCACGAAACACCTGGCCGTTGCCCAGCGCTCAAAAATGCCGCTCACGGGACCCCGTACCCAGGACGGTATTCACATATTCCTGGCATGACGTGCCGCCAGACAAGACACACCGCTGACGGGCTGTCGCCAGACACGAATCTCCTGGCCGTCGTCCGGCGCTCAAATGCCGCCAGCAGCGGCCATTGCCCAGCCGCATGCCACGCCCGCCCAATGTTCCCGGCATCCCCTTGACTATTCGAAGACAACATGTGAGTAAAGATTTCACGGTACCAAGAAGAAAACTTAGCTAGATTTTTTTCAATCGCTGGCTGGTTGGTTTCTGGTGTTAATCGCTAGTTAATCGGTGGGTTAATTTCTGATTAATGCGAGGTATCCGTGAGAGAGCAGTTGTTTCAAACTGTCGTTTGGGACTGAGTAGTTGTCGTGGTCTTCGAAAAGTCAAGGGGACTAAATTCATAGCGATAAGTTAGCGACGAGAAGAGGACTGAGGGATGCGTTGGGCCTACTGCTGGCGTTCATCTGCGCCGGTCTTTGCACTCGGCTGTTTTGTGCCCCCTTCGAGTGCAATAGCTGCAGCGTTGACGGACGGAAAGATCGGTGTCGATAGGGTCGACGTCGTGGTGTGGCATCGTTTTACGGACGCACTGTTCATGATCCTTCCGCCATCCGGCCCATATCATCTCCGCTTGATTGCTGATGTCTTCGGCATTTTCCAGTCGAAAGTGGTTCGCAAAGAGCATACTTTGGAGTTGCTCGTGGAGACGATAGTAGTAATGATAGGCCAAGTCAACGCTGTCGGAGCCGCGCAGATTCAAGTTGGGCCTGACTCTGAGTTGATGAGCACGCCATCGCACGAAGAATTGTCTAGGACTCTCGCTCTCTTGTTGGTGAAGAGTCTCGAGTTGACCGCGATAGGAGTGGGCGTAGAGTGCAGGTTCCCGGCTTTCGCCGCGGATGAAACGCCAAAATTCTTCCAGTTTGACGTCCGTTTCTGGACGATGGTAAAGGATGGTGGGTAGGTGGCGACGCCAGTCTTCTTGGATCTCGGGGGTAACGTGAGAGATGGCCCAGTTAACGGCGACGTGATCAGGGCAGGGTGGTCGTGAGTGAAGCTCTGTTTGAGCGGCCCTGATCCAGTCATCTATCTCGAAGGGTGAGACATACCGTTGCAGTATTTGCATACCGCAGTGTGTGGGGGCACGTTGTGAGATGGCCTGTGGGTCGAGGCGTGCGAAGTTATCGGCAACAAATTGTCTTAGATCTCGCATCTCCGAACGCAGGGCTTTTATGTCTTGAGAACGGCTCGAGCGCGAGCTACCCGAAGTCGAGGGGGCTTTGCTAGAGCGGGATGTGGTACTTCTCGGCGCGTCATTGTCAGAGTTGAAGAGGTCCTGTATGCCATCATGTATTAATTTTTAGGTACTGCAAGATTGTATTAATTCTGTACCGGACCGCTTAGGGTGCTCAGGGCTCGAGTTCACTTACAAGGCGAGGGCTAGACGGAACAGCTGCTTCATCTACAAAGCTTTCGAGCTGTGTTGTGATTTGCGTAGGCGAACCTGACGGTGTGTGGGTTTTGAGCATCACCGGCATTTGTTGAGTTTCGGACATCGCGGAGGTGTTTAAAGAGGACCTCATGTCGTCGAACGTCCTGTTGCCGTTGGGTGTGGTAGAGTTGAAGGGCTGCTCTGCAGGTTTGGTGTGTTTGGACGATCCGCCTCTGTGCATAGTGACATTAGCGAGCCTGTCGGACATGTTGCCGATGAGTAGGAGCTGAGTACGGTGTATTGTAGTAATAGTGATAATTCAGAGGTTTGCACGGGCGGGTTGAGTTTGACATGGAGAAAAAGTCTAAGACAGAGATGAGACCCTGCTGCGCGAAGGCGACCCTTTATGTCCCGAACATCTCAGGCCCAAGACCTTCTCGGCTGTGCGAGGACGACGAATTGGTCAATGGCAGGGATTCGAATCAGTCAAGCAACCCGTTACCCACGGGTACGTTGTCGCCTGGATCAGTTTGCTGGTGTCCGAAGTCTCCTGGGGGTATACTACGTATTCGGTAATGAGGTTGGTACGGGTAGAGTACGGATTGTCACCTCCGCACAGCTAAGCAGATTGCTTCTCGGCTCAGGGGGTGACGATGCCGCCCGCAGAACAGGTGGCTTTGTGACTTCGTTGGGGCGGTTGCATGAGCTGCGTATGAGAGTTGCCTCCTGTTTACTTCATTGATAAGACGGCGCATCCCCCATTGGCTGTACCAACAGTTGACATAGTACTGCGTAGTAATGGCGAGTGACCTGTCACATTCAACGGTCCTCTTCGAAATGTTGTACGGCGGATGGCAATTCGGCATCGGATCCTCCCACGAGTCGATAATAATTGCCGAGTCTCACACGCCTGATGTCAAGTCCTCCGTATCCCTTGGCTAATTTCTTCACGAAGTGAATGAACTCCGTAATTCGTGGTTTACATACAAATCGTAGTTCGAGTTAGGTCTTCAATATCCTGTAAGTTTGCGGGCAGGAGAAGAAGAATGCATCGTCAGCTTACCAGTAACCATTCTGCGGCAGCATCCCGTCCCCACGCTCCAGACCACCGCCACCTTCGAATTGACGTGAAAAGGCTTTCCAGTTTGCTAACAGTACTCGTATCTCGTCTGGCTGCAACCAAAAGTCCTTACCAATTGACCAGGTTCTCTGGGTCGGTCAGACAACGAACGAGACAGAGTAGTAGTATTCCGTACGGAGCCGTGGAGACTCGGCAGGTTGCTGTGCCAATAGGCAACGTGGGCCAGCCTGCAAGTTGGCGCATTCGCCCCTGCTTGCAGCACAGTACAGATTAAACAGTACCCAGAACGAGCCACGGGCGTCGAAGAGCTGGGGTTTGCTGCATTCGTTATCTGAGAAAATAACAAGCGAGTTGCAAGTGCAAGTATTCCGTAAAGCAAGCGGCGGGTACGGATTACATTGGCGATGTAGAAGGAAGAAGAACTGCTACTCGTGGACTCTCACATAAAGTACGGCCAGGATAGTAGTAGTACCGCCGGCACTTCGTACACCTCGTTCCTTCTCGCTATGCCGGTACCCCTCTTTGTGCCTTCCAATCCAACAATCTGACACATTGCCAGTGTTCGCCGTCGTTTGGATCTGCCAATTCAGTCTTCATGCATTTCCCTATCGTACTGGTAATTCGTGGCTGTCCCTCTTGCGTCCTCGTGACCTACGAGTATATCGTGACCTATATTGGTTACGGAATACTGAGAGGCGTCCTGGCAAGGTCATCGTACTCGCTATCTCGTTGGTCATCATCTCTGTTGTGGTAGTATTAGCGCTGCCTGACGCGCCCCCTCATCATTCAAGTCTGCGGACCAGTTGGTTATTGCGGCCGGTAACGTGGTTTCAATAGATGCTTATGCATGCTATTCGTAATTCCCCGCCCGCATCTCTTTTATGAAAACATATTCCGTAGGCGCAGAGCACCTACGAGTAGTTTTCCTTGAGTACTTGCACGGATTACGGGCTGTCAAGGAGATACCTGAGGAGACTCATCACTAATCCCTACGATAGCTATTGTCCAAGGCGACATTGTATCGCAGTTCTTCGCAAACAGTCCTTCCTGATCGATGAACACGCCGCGCTGGTGCTAACACGGGCGATGGGCGCTGGCCCAAGAGGCGGATCAATCACTCTTGGATCAGCATCATCGACAGGAAGCTCTGGTAAAGATAATCCGTAGCGTCATGAACCGTGGCTGAGACAGACATGATATTACGAGAAGGTCTTGGGCAGCGACACGCCCACAAAAATGTGCAGATATTGCACAATGAACCGGATATGACAACTTCAGATGCGAGACTCCGTCATCGCAACCGCTGAATCTCGAGGTGGCCAGCAAGCAGGTCTGGCGATCAATTCGGAGTGGCAATCAGAATATCGCATCTGCGCCGCCTCCCAATACACGAGCGGGGCAGACCTGATCGGGTGCTATCGGCAGTAGCATCCAGTTACAAGGGGATGAGTCGGAGATCGTGAGATGTGATGAGGACTCAAACCGACTTCTGGCATCGTATCTTCTATTACGAGTAGTGGTAAGTCATGATGGGAACGTCAATCCGGCTATTCCTCTTCTCCTGTTGTTGTAGCTCAGTAACCATTTGCATTCGTGAGAGTACGAGTAAATCGTGAAGGGTGTTGGGAGTTAACGGTACTCAGTCATAGCCGAAGATGTGCTCTGGGATCGGTAATAATATGGAATACATGTGGCTCAGATGTAACCCCCAAGACTGGAGACAAAATGATGATAGGCGAGCTTCATGCCGGCATCCGGACCCCTTCTTGTTTGCTGCGCTCCTGTTAAACAGTCCAGAATGTTCGCCCACGAGTATCTCCTTGACTATTCCGTACAAAGGGTACTACCGCGTACAACTCGCGTCACTGACAGGGGCTTGAACCAATCCTGAAGCACTTAGCCAACGGCTATTTCGTCGGATTGGGCGATTAGCTGCTATCATTGTACGGAGTAGTCTCCTGAGATACTACGGAGTACGTAGTTTTTCTCCTATGACGAGATAGTCGCCTTCGGACAGTCAAGAAGATGGTTGAGTCGCGTCATTCACGATTTCATCGTTGCCAGTCCAGTTGCTCATTTTCTGTGTACCGAATAGTGGTTGTCTCTGCACTCCATGAGGCGCGCGTGACGGACTATCGTAAAGAGGGCGTAGTGCCCGATTATCCAGACAATCTACGTGCAGCTCATGAGGGTGAATGAGACTTCAATCTGTTTCCATACCCTACATATGATTCCCTACTCAAGCATCGTATCCGAGTCAGCATGTGGTAAACAAGAGATCTGCGGAATACCCGCCGGTTCGCGGTTAGATGATGTCGAGACTCGAGACTCTTTGCTTGTACGAAAGATTCGATTGGGGAGCTAGGAGTATGATATTGTAGTTATCGCGGGATGCCGCACCGGGGTCGTGATAGGCTTCCTTCTCTACTTCGTACTCGTAGTTCACACCCTGGCATGTCCAATCTTTCCTGTGAAAATTGGTCCACCATCCCCTCCTTACTCTCATGCCGATCTGAATTTTTCGCCTGAGATCCCTAGGACTCTCGATTACTTTACGAGTACATACATAGTCGTAGTCGCAAGAGATATGGAATAGATTGCCGTCATATGGGGATAAAGCGGCCAGAAGATCACAGTCTGAACAAGGAGTGGCGCTGCATCTTCAACTTGAGCACGATTCATAATTTCAAGTGAAGACTTGGGGTATTTGATCAAGCTGTACGCGGGGTTCTGAAAGCAGTGTGCATGATCTCACAGCAGCAGGGTATCTGATTGAGGGTCCAATATGTGATGATATTAATGTCGTCGTGTTCTACAACGCGTCTGGGCCTGCGGTGCTCCCCTCTCCCGCCCCTGAGAGAATTCTGGATTTCTCATCATGACAACGACCCTCACGATCGATCGCTTCAATAAACAGCGCACTCGCATATCTAATCTCTGCCAAATCTAATCTCTGCGACTTGAATAATGTTTGCATATTTTTATCGTCCTTCTTGTGCATCTTGTCGATAGCAGTCCTTGTGCATATTAGTTGCCACAACCTCAAACCTTGTACTTTGTACGAAGAGCGTCAATGCCTTGAGGAATCTTTAACCGAGCAGTTGACGATAGGCCTTTCTGTGCTTCTGGCTAGAGCGACTTGCTTCGAACATGTACTTGTATACGACGTAGTACGTAGTAGACTGAACTCATCCTCTTTGAGTCTTTCTTGTTCGTCTGACCTCCATCCAACCATTCAGCCGAGAAAAGGGGAAATGTCGAGACAGTAAACAAGGCGTGTTCGATGATAAGGAGACAAGTACGTCAATCCCACTGAGTGAACGATCAAACTGCTATCATCCCGTGAACTCAGCTGGCGGTTCTTGATGCCTCAGGCATTGGAAAGGGGCCCGGGTCTCTCGCCCGCCGCACCCATCTACGGATTACTACCCCGCAAAAAGCACGTATCCCTGGTCGGCATCGATATCATGCGCAGGGAAAGTGACTTGTACGAGATAGAGAAGCGTTCGGCTCAATTAGACTAGGGACTGAGGGATACTCGAGACTTGACATCTAGCCATCATTGAACGCTGCTGTAAAACGTAGACCGGTTCGAAGCCCGGTTGAGCTTCGTTGGCAACATTTCATCGCCGGTCTTGATCTCTCATGTACGAGTAGAGGTTCCAGGGTTGCAGTTGATTCTTCTAAGTTGATGATCGGTTCGACGATCGAGAGTACATACTCACGGTCCTAGGCGCTCTTTGTAATGAACCTGATGCTTTCATTGTCGATGCTCGTCACCTTCGGTCGATGTGCCTTTATATAAGCTTGCTTCTGGATCGATAGTTCTTGCGACGACGATATCGTTTTAAACTCTTCCGGCATTCTCTTCGTCCATATCAGGTGTACCGTAGAAGGCATCGCGCCCGATCGTGGGTTTCGAGAATGTCCCAGTATTAATAGCATCATCATAGCAGATTCTCTTGGCATTACCTCACCCCGTACATTACGCGTATTCACAGATCAGTTTCGCGTCCTACCTATCACGTGTCGTCCAGTTCCCCTGTTACAACTCACGAGAACATTGTGTGCGATAGCTTCAATGATGTAAGATACTAGCGAATCTCGATGGTTATTATTTTAGTATATTATCTATTCCAATAACAGGTTTGTCATCGGACGTGTTGGACATTATAGCAATTTCAAGTGTAGTTATGACTGATTGAAGTCGTTCGTCAAGTAGTATTTCGGATCTACTGAATTGCAGTAGGCAGCATGAGCCTAATGAAACGGCCTTTGCTGATTATGAAGGAATATTCTTTGTCGATCTGCCTTCACTACTCCTTCAGTCCTCTTAGAGTCATCAACTGTAGACGACTATCTCTACGTGGATATCTGCCGTCTGTTTGAAACACGCATGTTGCACGAATTCATTACTACAAGTCTCCAAAGTGAGTCAGATGTGACTGGGGCATAAGGGGGACAATGGACTGTTAACGACGACAAGGTCGGTGAAGATGCTTAAGGCAAAGTCAAGTCTAATAGCCTTGAAATCCGGTTATGAGAAAGACAAGGGATAGTCATGTCAGCTGTCAGGTCGCCGACCAAGCTTGACTCAATGCATTCCATTACCGCTGTCAAAGCACACATCGTGAATCATGTCGGCGATAGGTTTCAGCATGGCGGGTACTGCTGTATATATGTAGTGGAAGGTGGCCCTTGTGTAGACTGGACCTAAATAAATCTAGGTATAGGAAAACTAATTCCCATGAATGTTTCTCTTCTCTTCCTCTCTCCCACAACCTCCATCGCCAAATCCATTGCGTCCGATTTCTGCCAAGTCTGCTGCCACAGCGACACCAACCTTGCCAACGCGTCTTACAGACATCTTTCAAGTGACAGTTATCTATCTCCGTAAGTGCGAGTCAAGCTGTATCATCTGATGACGAGGACGCAAGTCCGCTGCCGTCTCGTCTCCCCTTCTGTCTCCTCCTGCATTCCGCTCGAGACCATCGAGATGACTACCCGTCTGCACACGAGTTCGTCGATTGTAAAGGGTGCTCTGAACTCCCTGCCACTCCCTGAAATCCCTACTACTGATCCTAGAAGTCATTTATCCTCGTATTCTGACGCCCTTCAATGCCCTTCCCGGTTCATCGCTCTCAAAGCGACCTCTTACCACTCAACTCGTTCCAGTTCATGTTACTGACAACACGCCATATACTAGTCACCTTCATAAATCACCATGGCGTCTGCTTATCCTGCTTCCGCTGCGATGGAGTATACCAACATGGTAACTTATCGGGCCATCTCGCACACCTACAGCACGTCCGACCCGGTCGAGCAGCCCGACAAGGAGTTCACCCTCTTCCCGCAGCTTCCGAAGAAGATCCGTATCAAGATCTGGAAATATGCCATGAAGCAGGAGGTCCGGATCGTGCATGTCCGCCCTCAAGGCCTAAACCACATCGAGACTCCGAAGCCCGGTTGCCCCGCGGGCCGCAACGTCGGTCTTACCATCAAGATCAGGGGCCGCCTGTACGAGCAAGTCCCTCCTTACTTCTTCGTCAACCGCGAGGCCCGTAAAGTCGCCTGGCGCCACTTCAGAATCCGCTTCTTCGTCCGCCAGAAATTCCGCGAGTGCATCTGGCGCCCTTGGCAGACTACCATCACCCGTGTCCTCATGAGCCCCCAGGACATTCTCGTCTCCTGGTTCACCATCAGCCTCGTCAAACTCGGCCGATTGATCTTCGACGTCGAGTTCAGCCCGAGCGCCGCCAAGGTCCACAATGTCCTCGTCAATCCCTGGGACGCATACGATCCCCAGAAGCGCCTCCGTCAGGACACCGAGATGTTCCGCGCGGGCCTCTACCTCGTCGACAAGATGCACAACGTCGACAATCTGCAGAAGTTGCTCCTCATCGCCCAGCCACTTGAGATGCCCATGAAGTTCTTGGACTACGTCCCGCGCCGCGCCGAGCACGTCTGGGTTGACGAGGCCAATGAGGCTTGCAAGAACTCGACCCGAGCTCAACGCATCATGGAGAAATTCGCCGAGGTGGGTGCCAATTTTCTCGTGATCGAGGATAATCATGCCCACTTCGGACTCTGGCCGCTTCTAGTTAACGAATGACTCCTTGCCGCCGCGCGTCGTGATGCCTGGTACAGAAGAAGAAGAGTAGTACTTCAATACCGTCAATCCGTTGTCCACACTGCTGAGGCGATCTCTCCACAACGGACCATCACGACTCGGAATCGGCGGCGCGTGATCCTGCTACAGTCTTCCATCTATTTGCTTTTCCTGTTTCTTTGCTTTTCTTTTCTTTATCTCGGTCGTTCTCCTGGGTGCGGAATTGGGGTTTGATTCCGGCATGTTGCGCCAGAAGAATGCTTTGCTATGATTGAGAGGAAGAGTGAGAGTTACCGATACGATGCCCATGGAACTTGCTTCTCGTCCGATGGAGGGCCCCTTAAGGGCCAACAGATAGTTCGATGCAATCAACTGTTTTCTTTTTGGTATCTGCCAAGACTTTGTGATTGTACCATCGGTGAATGGCTTCGCGAGGAGTACCACTGGCTTTACAACTGACTACTTGCGGCAGGTATCGACGACAATACCGATGATGCCCCTGAATCTACCTAAGTCAACACAACCTCCACAAACTCGACACGTCCATTTTTATCGTGAAAAGTTTACCTCTCACAACTCATCAATTGGACCTGACACAGAGTACGACAAGCTTATAGTATCTTCTAAAAAGAAGAGATCTCGTCTGAAGTAATGAAAAAATCTACGGTCCGTCGTGAAGGATTTCGTCTCTCAACTGTGTTGAAAACCCTCAAGTCTTTCGGGACTGGCAACGGCTTGAAACCACTCGTCGTCTCTCATGTGTGTTAAAACACGATTCGATTCTGTAAAACCTTCTCTAGTGAATGCGATTGATGCAAAAAGAGTGATATCTCAATTTCAATCTGTGGATTTTGGTAGATGTCAGTTCAGGGGCATCAGAATTGATTCAGGGCACAGTACAGAATCAACAGAGTCCGTACGAGATACCATCAGTTTACACTATGTACCTCGTGCAGATGTCTTCACAGACGCCGTCCTTCTTTTTGACGACCGTATACGCTAAACCGTTAGGTGCCGGTACCTCCCGCGTCACGAACCCCGGTTAGCTGTGTTTTGTTACTCGGTCCAACTCAGGAGATCGCCATTGTGGAGAAGACATCCTGTCGGCCATCCATCTTGACGACACAGAATACCGTGTCGTTGACAAAGACTAACGTTCTGTGATCAAGACGTTTGGACCTTGGCGAGCTTTGGTTCTACTTAAAAGTGTTTCTAAGGCAACGTGCCGGCTCAGACACGCAGCGCGTGCATCTAATCATAACACATGGTGCTAACTGACTTCTATTATCCTCGAGAGTGGCTACAACATCCGGCATGTTGATACCTATCGTTGACGAGTGCCAAGCATATGCCGCTTCACCGATGTGGCTCGTTCCAAAATCCTGCCGATCTGGATACCTATTAAAAGACATGCGAGTCAGACTTGGGCCGATCTGGCGCATACGACTGACAGAGTGCAGTTTCAAGATTAGTGGCAAACGAGCCGGGTACTTTGTTGATGTTTTTGGTATCAAGTCAATGAGTATGGAGTCTAGAAGTCAGGGCTGTTTCGATGGAACTATGAGTGTTGATTGCCTTCAAGACGACATCATGATTTGTGTAAGTCGACTCTCCACTGCCAAAGTAGTTCAGTTGTAACCATTCGTCGTTGTTCTTGGCATACTCATCCTCGTTTATGAGGAGGCAAATGATTTTAGATCTAGAGTAAGAATTGACTAACTGGTCGACGAACTTGTTTATGGCGCAGAGTGAAAAGTCGGCCCCTATCCGCAAGTAAATACGTCGTTCAAAACCCCTGACCCATCTATATCGCTTGAAGCTTGCAGATTATACGAATCCGTACGCCTACTCATGTGAATTCATCTAGGAGCGGATCCGAACGACGCTTACTATCGTCGACTCTCAATCCGCTTAAGATCAATGGCAATCGAGCAAGGATCAACGCAATGACATCGAATCTTCGCGAATACTTCCATGCACATGCTAGGTCTATGTATGATGTCGTTGGAATGAGGCTGCATTTACGGAATTGAAGCATGGGTTAATCCGTGCTGCTGGACCGACGGTGACGAGCCGAGAACCGAACAGCGTAGTATTCCGTAGCGTTGCAGCGACGACGGCTACCCTTCAACTACCGACAGCATTCATTGCGTCTTGTTAATAAGTTGAATGAAAACAAACATGAAGAAACACTGATGATCGAGGTAGAAGGGGTTTAATAGCGACGTCAATATTGACATTCTCGATGACAAGCAGTTGGCGCTGTCCACGCAATACCTGCCCAGTACCTAATGGGTACTCGTGCCGTAGTCTTGGGGGTCGTCCATGGTTACGCGTGTGCGGATCGTCAAGTCACGAACCAGGGAGGGTCTTGGCAGAGTCGACAAGACGTCTGATTCGTCCTTGCGCGTTGTCCACCGACGCCTCCACCACCGGCAAGTACCCTGTCGACTTAGGAATCTTGGAAACCACAGTTCGCAATGATCGTCCCAAATGGCCAAGTGCGCCACGAATTCTAGAAGCAGCTTTACTGTTCATCACAGCCTATGAAGGAAGCTGTGAAGAAAAGGACCTTACAGAATGCGGCAGTTGTTCCGTTCCTAGTCACTGGCAATCTCCCCAGCTGAGCGTGCTTCCTCCCTAACCTGTTCCCGACACCAACTCGCGATTCGCGAATCGCTTGGCCGTGCGATCCCGCTAAGACTACGGAGTACGTATGCGCCGTTATTAGGCCGGGCGAGTAAACAACACACCCAACAACAGGGATCATCCATCCAACGCCTATCGAAACTCGTGGCCTCCTGAAGTCTTCCCCCGTCGCATGAAGCAGGGACAAATCTACGCCCTTTAATTCGCAAAACGCACAATCCAGCGAGATAGACCCTAATAAGTACTCGGATTCGACTAGCAAAGGTATTAATATTGACAAGACCGGGGCAACTGAGGATATCGAGTTAAGACTCCATTGCAGGATCAATTGCCAGTTGTACTAGGGAGGTATCTCTACAAGTTGACCAGCTCAAGTCGAAACTACCAGAGCTGTCTCTTACGCTACTCGTAGTGCAGGCAACTACCAGCCTAGCTCCTGGACTTGCAGCGTAAGTAACGAGTCAAAAAAGTCGAGATGGTTGTTGTTTCAGTTGATAAACAAAACGACACCATCAACAACGATCGAAATCTGGGACAACAACTCCACGGGATAACTCACTCAGAACGAGACAGACAGTTCACCCAGTGTATTCTTTTCAACTACACATCTCTTCAACTCGTGACTCGTTCACCGACACTCGTTCTTCTTCTCGTCTTGTTTTATCCCGCATTTCCATTTGATAAGTAATCGGCGACGAAATTACGAATGCAAAATACTTATCCGGTACTTCATAAGTCCACGTCGTGGCCACAGAAGCCCAGTCGATCTCGAAGGTCGCACTTAAAGGGGAGGCCAAGCCAGAAGCAGCAACAATTGTGGCTCTCTCCTGACGGCCGGAACCATCCCCTGCAGCGCTGACGCTTGGCATATCCATACCACTAGGGACCTAGACCAACCGTAGCGGCGTAGACCCCTCTCCCGTTGCGAATCATTACTTGCCTGGAAGCTCGCCCACCATCGCCATGCGAGAACCTCCTCCTCCAGTCGCTTGTCGTTAATACGCCTACATATTCCCCCCCTCTCGTTTCTTGTCTGGTTGGGTCTTGGAGTACCGATTGGTTCCATTCTCTCTGTCTGAGTCTCCCTGTTTCGCGCGCGCCAAATAGAAAAGGGTCTTGGTTAGCGAACGCGAGTCGTGCGCCCACCAAACCCAACCCCCCCTTGCCTAATCATTTTGCTCGGAGAGGAAAGCTGTAAAGAAAGAAAAAACTACAGAAGGAAGACCGCCGATTACGACAGATTATCTAGCTATCCTACCGTATCTCATGTCGAGGCACCATCAGTGCTGGTCTTATCTAATGCCGAATCCTCTTCTTCTGACACTCGCGCGGCCATAATAATTTTCGCCCTCCCCCCTCCCCCCCTTCCCCTCCCCTCCCTCCCTTTCCCTTCCCCCCCCTTTTTTGGTACGAAATATGCTACGACCGAAGCTCCTGACGAGGTTGACGCGATCGCCGAGCCGCGCCTTCGTGGTAGTCCTGTTCATATTCCTCGTACACCAGCTCGTCACGTTCCGGGCGCAGTCGTCGGAGAGCCTGCGGGCCCGTCGCACAGACGACCCGTGTGCCGGACTCGAGGGCATCGAGGACGTCTTCGTGACACTCCGGACGGGTACGACGGAAGCGCCCAAGAAGCTTCCGGCGCACTACACGACCACGTTGCGCTGTGTACCACAGTACGAGCTGTATTCCGATTTCGAGGAGGTCATCGAGGGGCAGCGCGTGTACGACGTCCTCGACGAGGTGAACCCGGAGATTGTCGCGACGCACCCGGACTTCATCTACTACAACCAGCTGCGCGGGAAGGGCCGGGATGCCTTCACGGACGAGGAGATGGCCGAGTGGGCCGCGGCCAAGAACACGAACGGCGGCCGCGACAGTCCCGGCTGGCGCCTGGACAAGTGGAAGTTCCTCCCGCTCGCCGACAAGGCGCTGCGCATCCGCCCGAACGCGAAGTGGTTCGTCTTCATCGAGTCCGACACCTACATCCTCTGGAAGTCGCTGCTCGCCTGGCTCGACCACTTCGACCCCGCCGAGCCCTGGTACCTGGGCCAGCAGATGCAGATCGGCGACGTTATCTTCGCCTACGGCGGCGCCGGCTTCGTCATCTCGCAGCCTGCCCTGAAGAAAGTCGTCGAGCACCGCAACGCGAACCTCAAGTTCTACGACGATTTCACCGCCGACCATTGGGCTGGCGACTGTGTCCTCGGCAAGGCCCTCGCCGATGCCGGCGTGCCCCTGCAATGGGCGTATCCCACGCTCACGAACGAGGATCCGGCCGACACCGATTTCCAATCTGCCTTCGCGGGCCCCGATAAGCAACCCTGGTGCTACTACGCCGCGTCCTACCACCATCTCCCCGCAGCGGAATATCCCTCCTTTTACGCCTTCGAGCAGGAATGGTACCAAACCGTAAGTTTTCCAGTCGTCCCGATCCGTTCCGTCTTCGCGCCGTTCCGCTTCTGCAGCAAGGGAGCAGGGATGTGTTGCGCATGCACAGATGGAGTTTCTTCTGACTAACCTGCTGGGATAGAATAACACCCTTTTACGACACAAAGACGTCTTCTTCCACTACATACTACCGCGGCTGGCCACGGAACGCGCAGACTGGGACAACCACTCCGAAGACGAGCAGACGAGCGCCAGCTCCTTCAAATCCTGCCAACGCGCCTGCGCCAAAGATCCCGAATGCATGCAGTTCTCCGTCGAGGGCTACACGTGTCGGACGTCGTCCGCCCTGAAACTGGGCCGACGCGCCTCGGCCGCCGAACAGGTCAAGTCCGGGTGGATGATGGACCGCATGGACAATTATATCGAGCGCTTGGAGGCGTCGTGCACTGGGCAGGACTGGATCTTACCGTGGTGATTTCGACCATCCATTTATCCATCCAGGCCATTCCGTTAATTTCTTTTTTACCCTCCCTTCCTTCCACGACCCGGTCGTCGTGGTTAATATTGGAAATTGCTGGATACTACCTACCCCCCTTACGGAATAGAAAAGGGGCTCCCCGACAACAACGACACAGACAAAAACTGGATTCAAATCTGGATTAATTCCCTTTTCTGCAACAAAAAACAATAGAATAGCTGTGCCTTGTACGTAATAAGAGCGAGGCGCCGTGTGGTCTTTCTTTTTGGCTTAAACTACTACTACTACTACTATTACAACTTATATACTACTACTACTACTACGCTTGTAGGAATATCATTGGGTTCGAGGCGCATTCCATGGTGGGTTCTCGGTTTCGGTGGAAAAAGGGGTTCAGGTTTTACTACGTGTACAGGTTCACGCACGAGAGGTTTAATCAAAGAGCGAGTTTTCATGATCGGTTTTCTGTGACTTTTTGGTTGAATGTCTTTCATTTCTGCAAAAAGGGGTTGGCTGACTCTCTTACGCAATCTACACAACAAGAAAACAACAACATACGAAGAATTAAAAACGATTAAAAACCAAGCCTAACATCACAGGATGTCATTCACTACCTAGTGGTATCTTCCACCCTACAAGTTGCCCTGGTAGGTAGGTCAAGTCCGGGGTTTCGAGATTGACAGTCGTTCTGTCGCTAGGTGAATCTAGACATTGTAGGCAGGTAGACGAGAAAAAAAGCACCTACGATGGGGACCTGTTGGATGTGTTGCCTTGGGTACATAGTATAATATATTCTGACAAACAGCACCCCGTTTGTAAGCGTGACCAGAGTCTGCCTACAGTTTGAGAAGAAACAAAAGAAAAAACTCGCCCAATCTATAGTCATCTCACCTCGTCGTGTGACAACACACTGTCTTTTTCAACGAAGCCGGGTTCTCAACTGTTACAACCCCTCCTCTTTCGGCCACGTCAAATGCAACGAAACAACAATACTCGCCTTCCTATAACTAGCGCCACACAAGTCAGAGGAAGTCTGGACAGGAAAAAAAGAGAACCCAATCCGATGCCGCCTATCTCGCCTGAACTCCGATTTATGCTCCTTCAGTAGGATCCTTGCATTTTGAGGGGGAAAATAAGTGAATCAACTGTCTGGTAGTCCCATGACTCCCGTCAGATAGCCATCGTCTGCATGTAGATGGAAAGCTCCATTTCGTACGGCGCAGTGCTATCAAGTCTAAACCGAGATGGCCGAGAATCTGGGAGAAAAGGACTAGGCGGACAATGTATAGGCGGGATTCAGACCTTACAGGCGAGTCTAGGCCAAATTCTTAGAATTTGCAATATGTCCAGTGAATGGCAAAAATGATGAAAGTCTGCTGTGGCAATTCAATGCGTAAGAACAAAGAGTGGTATCCATTGATGCTTCATCTAATGATTGGAGGTGCGACCGTATTCGGGTATGGAGCCTCGTGGAAGATGAATGCAGCTGTGTCTGGGTATAATTCGTGAAGGTGGAGAGACCGATCATGAGGTGCAGTGGGCGTCTGCTTTCTCTGGATAATCAGTTCATGTCTCCAACGCAGTAAAGGTCTATTTCTCCAACGCCATTGGAGTTCGTGTTCAGTACGCCTTCGCGCCATTCGATGAATGCAGTCTGTATATCATCGTCGCTTTCGATGGTCACCAGGTCGCCATCCTCGTCACGATACTTCAACCTCAAATTGCCCTTACCAATTGAGCTATTCGTGAATCGTGCAAGTTTGGAATCAATACGGTCAATGAGAGACTGATAAGTGATGTTGAAAGTAGCGACGAGCGTCATGTAAGTTCCCGTCTCGCAGTTGACTTTAACCCTGAGCTGCGTTGGGACAGGAAGATCCTCACTACCAAGAGTGTTGGTAGGACTGGAGTTGTTAGGGGCAGTGACACTACTAGACGACATTTGCCGTCCATCGATACTGAGGCACTGCGGTACAGTTGATGTTGGACCACCAGTCGGTGTCGCTTGTCGGGAGTGTAATGGCTGATTTGGCGCCCCGACATACTGGCCATTCAACTGGTTCATGCGCTCTCGTTGCTGGACGCCTGGGTTCTGGGTACTTGTACGGGTAAGTTCCTCACGAGGCGACCCAGATTGGGACCTGAACATATTGGAATCATGGGAATGGTGGAGGTGTGCCGCAGGAATACCAGGGACTGCAGGCACGGGGGTAGCATTGGACCGTCGTGCAGCCTGTCCGTTAATATCGGGTGTGCTGTAAGATCGGCTACGTTGTTGCTGTGCTAGTGATTGTTGCGAGGTCATTACAGGCATAGATGGCCCCCGTGGGTTTCGCCCGTTGACAGGGGTAGGACCATCTCGCGATGACGCCCGTGGCATAGCGGGAGCGGTGTACCGATTAGTTTCTCCTCCCCTGCTATCCTCCCATCCACTTTGAGGCGTAGAGGTTCGAGGGAATGGATACTGTCCATTCTGACTCAGTAAGGTGCTGGCAGTGCTAGTTCTGCTAGATGCAGGTGAGTCTGAGGTAGGCGAAAAGTACGAGTCTGCTGCTGGTCGAGGTCCAGGAGTCTGTGCACTGGCTGTCTGGATAGCAAGTTGCCTCGCAGGTGCAGAGAGTGGGAGCTGCGGTGGCGGCACTCTAGCCAAGCTAGCTAATGACTGAGTACTGTCGGTGGTTACTGACCTCGCACGAAGGCTCTGGCTCGATACATTGCGTGCCATCACTCCAGGGGGGTGATTAGTGTTGGGAGACGACACCGGGGCAGACGCTGATTGCTCGTCGCTGTTATCGTCATCGTCGTCATGCTGAATATAGGTGCTCTCTGCATTATTATGTTTCGGCCAAGGGAAGTCGACTTGCGGCTGCGACTGAGGCTGGGTTGCGCCCGGGAGGTTTTCTTTGCGCTGAACATCAAGCCCGGTGGCCCATTTCTTCATGATTTCCTCGTTGCTGAATTTCATGGTAAAGTTTTCGACGCCAGTGTCTCCTTTCCACCATATTTGAACGGAGTACGAACCTGCGGGAAGTTTGTCAGGATAGCCTCCTTGCCTTGACGAATTCGACCCACCTGGTTTCGAGAAGGAAAGAACCTCAGTGACATTCGTCATGAAAATTCGGCCTTTGAGTTGCAACTTATTGTTCTTATTGCGAACCCTAGGAAGGGTTCTGTTCTTTTCCTTCTTGTCTTTACTCTTGTTCGGCTGAACCTCTCTGCAGCATAGTAGTATGCATTGGAAGAGGTACATTTCGTACTGGGAATTTGATCAGCTGTTGAGCAACACCACGTGGAATAAGGGACAATACGCACGTCCTTCTCTTGGTCGCCTCGACCTGTCAGTACTGAATAGACACCGTGCAGGAGAAGCTTGCCAAAGGACTGAACATCATGAGTTTTCCAATCATCTACTCGCACTTTGAGTTCGTCCAGAGCTTCGTTCAGAAGCTCACGATCCACGGCTTCATTGGCCTGCTTGACGGCTCGTTCCACCGCTTCGCATCCCTTTGCGAGCTCCGCTTTCGTGTCCGGATCCTCGGTCTTTTTGTGTAGATCCTACAACATGTTAGTAGACGTTTCTCCTCGATATGAATTAGCGCTCACCCTAAGCAACAAGGGATATTTAGCCAGTCTCTGCATGGGCTTCAGTAGGAATCCGTCGAGCGTGTTAAAGTCACAAGCCACAGGATGGTCGGCTTGCTGGATCTTGTCGAAATTCGCACTAGCTGTCTGCGTAGCCTTGCGCTGATTTGCAATGAAAGGCTGGTAGATGGCAAATCCAGTTTCGTTAAGTATGAAAGGCGCACCCCATTGTTGCGCAGATTGCGGCATAGAATTCGTCGTCTCGATTTTGATCAAAAATCGTCGCTGGAAATCCAGGATTGTGTGTATGTTCAAGAAGATTTGGTAAGCGACGTCTCCGGGAATAACGCCCTTATCCAGTAAAGTCTTCTTCAAGTCATGCAGACTTTCCAGATCTTGAACGTACTTCCGCTCCGTATCAACAAGCTCGCGAATAATGTGATCCCGATAGGTTAACTGGGAAGTAGGGGCTTCTGAGTTCCCACCTGCAGAATAAGGCTGAACTTGAAGGAGAAAGCCTCGTTGCTCGGCAAGATCAAGAACATGGTTGATGACTTGGATGACCTGCTCAGATGTAAGCAGGGATAAATGGACTAGGCCTGAAAAACGCGGCAGAAAGAAAATAAAATAAAATAAAAGGAAAAGAAAGGAAAAGAAACCCAGAATGTAGTACGCACCTTGACAAAACCAGTTGTATCATTGTTCATCAGATCAGAGACGATGAAACATTCGCCAGCCGGAATTTGCAGTTGTCGAAGACATGCGTCAATAAACTTGAAGGTGGCTGCCTTGGGGCGCCTAACTGAGTCTGCGGTGATGTCGCCAGGGTTGAGTGGCACATCTGGTTTCAGAGCATTGTAGATTGTGAGCAGCGGGTCGCCGCTCTTAAGTAAATGCCACAAGGACTCCACGGGGTTGTAATCGCTCGAGGCCGCATCGTTTTCCAAGATCTGCGTAAAGGGTTCAAATCCAGGCACTTTGGTAAGGCGCTGCTTGAGCGACATGCAGATCTGATACAGCGATCTCGATGCATCAGCTCGTTGGTTGATAATGTTCGCCGTGGCCATTACTACGCCGTTCGCGGGAGGTATGACGGGGGCGCCGGTAGCCATAGGCGCCAGAGATGTTGCCGAAGCTGAAGAAACGGCGGTAGAGCCAGATAGCTGGCTCGCTCTCATGCTGCTCATGGTGGAAGATGAGCCGTAGTTATTGTTGGCAGGGAATACCGGGGCCGTATTCGTCCTCAAAAGCGCCGGTACATGTGCCATACCAGTTTAAGCCATCCGATTGCAGAATACTGACAAGGTGGTGCGGTGCGTGAGGCGGTCAGCTGAACAAAGACGGGAAACAATCAGTGTACTGTAAGATCCGTTAGGGGGGGACAACGCGCATTCGTTATTCGAGATCGTTGCGGGGCCAAGCGTCAATCGAGTCGAGTGGCTGGAGGATGAAGGAGAAACACCTACAATGAGATCCGGAGGTGCTCTTTGTAGTCCCGCGACGATGATTGTCGTGCGAAATGCAGTGATCGTACTGAGTCACGAGGGGTAGGTCAAGAGAGCACTGAGTCTGGAATGCTGGAGACTGTGCTCGAGTGTTCTTCCTCAGAGGCCTATGTTGTAATCGCCGTGACGCGAAGGTGATGAGTGTTGCGAATTTTCTCCAATTCCTGCCGGTCGGGCCTTTCGAGGAGAAGAATCGCACTCTTCTTTTCTTTCTATCCCCTGTCTACAATCCTGGTGTGCCAACTGTCGGATCTTGGGGCGATTTCTTTTGCCCCCGCAGCGGTGGAACTTGAGCCGGGGAATTCTAATATCGGCCGGCGAGGGAACTAGTACGATGGGATTATTCGAGGGGTCGGGAAATGTGTGCCGTCGATCGATGTGTTCTTCTGGACCGTAGTCGGGACTGGTATATAGCGCTTGTCGCAAAGTGTTCACTGAAGGGATGGGCGCCAAAGCATGGCCAGATGGAGTCGGATAGAGTGTCTACCAAGTACCTGGGCAGGTCATGAGGCAGGGCTGGGATGGGATGGAAGGGCGGGATGCTTCGATCAATCGGTGCGAAGTACTACAGACGGCAGTGTGCTGAATCCAGGGGCCAGGCAGGGAAGCAGGTCGCAGCAAATGGGCACGGTCGGACTATCGTCGTCGAGAGCTATCGTGTAGACACTTTCGGCGACGCATATGATGGATTGAGGCAGGGACCGAGAAGGAGGGTTGAGAGTCGAAAAGGTCGGCGAGGAGAAAAAGAGTCAATGAGGTAGGTAGGTAATTGGGATGGTCCGATACGCCATGCCTCTAGGTAGGACTGGACCCTATCAAGGGAGATCTGTACGGAATAGCGCAGGTGCCATTATTAACTTAACAGAGGGGGGAACAAGGCCGGGCGTTGGTGTGATGGACAAGATTCGGTCTCCTTTTCTGCAATTGTGGGTGGGGTCTTGATAGGTGCGGTAACTCACTCCAGCAGGTACATGGCCGCCCATGTACCCGACGGATTTGATACCTGGTAATTCAGGACGGTGCTCCTGCTCAATGCACGCCTGCTTATGGACGGGATAGGTATGGACGTACCTAATCCGTAGTGGACATCCATGCCTGCCAGTGGACGTGGGCAGGTGCCCACCAGGGGCCACCACACCACAAAGCAGCCTGGACACATCCCGTCTCAGCTAGCGTATAGGTGTACACTGCCCTCCTGCACTGCACCCACTGCTTCGTACGGCTAGCCTGTAACTTAGTTACCTAACAACTGTGCCCAGGGCGGCTAGTGCGCTCGTAGTGGAGGGTAATTAAGCGTTCATACCTTGACAGGCACCTACCTGAACCTGGTTGGTCGGCTAGGTATGGCAGGTACTACCTACCAGAAAATTACAAGCAGGTGGGTGCGTCGTACTCCGGTAGTCATGGGAAAGTACCTCCTTGTGGCATGTACCTCGGAGTGCGAAGTAGGCAAGTAAAGTCCATCCGTAGGAAGGCACGGATTACCTCGTGCTCAGCTAATTTCAAGCAATGGAGACAGTACCTACTCGTACTTGTGCCTGTATGGACGTCGGTAGTCTACCTGTAACTGCCGTAGAGTATGGAATCGCCCATCCATTGCTGCTAATTACCTGCCTGCCTACCTTTGCGTAAAAGTACAGATTCCATGCCTCGTAAGGACATCATCCTCACCGTCCCGCTGTTTTATTTCTGAATGCCACCATCTAACCTCAACCTTACCTGGAGGTAGGAAGTGCGGGAGGTAGGTAGCTACCTACGTACGACGCACCCGCCCGCTCTTACGGATTACGTAAGGTACTAAAGTCCATCCCTAGTACCCACCGGTACCTACCTGAGTGCAAGGTCTTCTGCCGATTGCAGCGGCCTGCACTCCCTAATTGGCCCGTTCTGACCTTATATCATCTGAAGACCGCACCTACTTCGCACACTATTCCGTCCTTCAGTTAGTTGACGCTATAATTGGATTCAACAGTCTCTTGTCTGTCCGATTCCCTTGAGGTGATGCCATTCTTATTCCTTCATGATAAACTAACGGTTTTCTTGGCGCGAACAACGAGCAGATCACATACCCAGGTAGGCAGTAGGTGACTCAAATAAGTGACTGAGTGTGTTACTACCTAAGCATTGACATGTCGTCTGTAGGGAAAAAGGACACCTTCCAGCTGTTTCAAGCTTGCGAGTGCTGAAGCTCTGCCAAGGCGACAAGGAGATTCACGTTGCCGGCGCACTGGATGCAACTCTTACACACCGACCCAGGAGCTGCTGGGATCGTCCCTACGACTGTCTGCCTATGTGCAGTACCTACCTATCTAAAGTACGGAGTAGGCATAAACTACGTGCCTACACGATGCTACTCTGAGTATTCCGTGCATCAACGGGGGACCAACTAACTACGCGTATTCCGTGGCCACCCCTCGCGAATAGCTACCTACGTACATATGGATACATTCCGTACAGAGCAACATTGTCGGTACTCATTCCGTACACAACCGATTACATTGGTGGTATATATATCGTAGGTAGGTCGGTATGCCTACGCCTATGCCTCGTTGACCAGCCTCTCTATCACATCGCAATACAGTCACCTCTTTGCTGGTCCCAGAAACCGGCCAGCAAAGCACATTGAGGAATCTCTCTACGGATTAACCACCGAGTCTTCTGCGTGCATACTGCGTATCACTGTTGCGGACGGAATCCGATCAGGACTTCGGTGGATGACGGTCAGCTGAGGCTTTCTCTGGCTTCCCTCGATTCGACCACTTATCGATGTACATACGCCCGTGTAAGGGTCTCAGAAGAAAAGACGTATGCACTCGTCAGAGCTCTTCGTCGTATTGTACGAGTACCTCGTAGAGTGCCATAATGGACCGGTGCGTGCATTGGATGAGTGCATCAGCTGTAGGCGGTCAAACCTGATGATGACCAGTGAACCCAACAATACGGAATAAGGTGGAGCTTTCGAACACGATTATTGATTATTGTTATCAGATCAATCAATAAGAAGACCATCTCCAAGCGTCAGAGACTGTTCCGAATGGTGCTGCCAGCGGTCGTTCGGGGACAGATATATATAGGCTGCAGTGAGGCTTGCGAGTTGCCCTCTAGATCACCGATGTGTGTACGGAATGCGGAATACGGAATACAGCAGCAGACTATTCATTTGATCTCCATGTTGTCTATTTGTTCTGAGGTCGCACGCTTTCTCTCGATTCGTTGTCGTCAAGGTAATACATATGTAGGTACCTACTCCGTAGATAGAGTACATCATGTAGTTGATTGCGCCTGGAAACCCCATGAGGTACGAGCATTGTTCCGTTAAGCGCCCATCGGTCTGTCTGAGTGGATGAGTACTGCCGTGATGTGACATCGCCAACGATCTGCATGTCAAAAGTACTTGGACTCAGAAGAAAGCAGAAGAAAACATAACATACCTACCCCAGCAGCACCACTGCTTTTCGGACAGTTCGAGATTTCTTGTTGGTTAACGTGCATTTTCCATGTCATAAGGAAGCAAGCTGAGAGCAGTTCTCCGTATACTAGCACGGGACGTTCTTTGATGCTTCTATGCGTCGCTACACCCTCGATGATTCCAATTGACACCAATATGGAAATCCTACATGTTGAACATAGCAGATGATGCGTGTACGAATTATATTCCGTCATAAGTATTAGTATTGAGAAACAGAAAGGGGCCTACTTGGCAGGGCTGATATTCAGATAGTACAATGCATAGCATGAACCAGAGTTGATAGCGGCGATGTCATACGGAATACTGATAGAAGACCATAAGGCACGACATACCAAGAATCATTGCCGGATCAAAGGACATACGAAATACAAGTTACGGATGACTCAGCCCCAGCAAGAGAACTCACATCTTTACATTATAAACGCTGAAGTCTGGTCAGCTAACATAGGAGGAATTCATCAGACTCCATAAGCGACGAGTAGGCACGGAATACTTTGGATCACCTGCCCGTGATCTACGGAATCCATATCCCATTCCTTCCAAGTGGCAACCGGCTGACAAACGGAGTTTTGGCCAATACGGAATCCTGCTCCGGCCGCCGCCGAGTTTCTCATTGACGGTCCTGCCTTACGGAATACACGTTTCTGAGGGCTCTCACAGTGTGACATACGCTAGACGCACAGGTCAGGCACCAGTCGGGGCCCAGAAAGTCGACTAGCCTACAGTATGAGTACTGTACTCTCAGGTGGAAACTTGTATGCCGTAATCCGTCAGGTAGCGAGAGCGCTTGTCAGGCGTTAGGAGGGTAATTTGCCTCGAAGCCTTCGGGCTTAGTTATACCGCCTTCGTCTTCGTCCCTCGTACCTCTTCGTTGTTATGTGATGACACAGGCGTCTGGACTAACCAACCTCATCATCAGCCAGCAAATAGTAACCATGTGCCAGTCCTAGATACGTATCAGAAAACTGTCTCTCGTTCTGAATCATCGTCATCCTCTACGCTCTCCGTTGTCCGTTCTGTGTTCTCCCACCTCCGTTTCGTGCATGGGCGGCTGGTAGCGATCCATGACCCCAAGGGCCCCAACGACCACCACCTCATCCTCTCCCTCTGCTCTCCTCTGACCTCACGCCGGCCCTCCCTATAATAGAGCAGCACCTATTAAAAGTCTCCATTACCGCCAAGTCCGGACGTGTGTGTCACTACATCATCTCGGGAAATCGATTGGTCTGACAGCCTCATACGTGCATCCCGACCCGAACCTTTGCCCTGCCGCTCGCTGCCTAGTTCTGCGCCTCTTATCTACTTGCAGAACCACCATTCAAAGCCGGTTTCCCCATCGTCAAGAATCCAAGAATCCCCGGAGCAGCAGCGCTTAGTCGACAACTTGACACTAGACGCTGCCGGCGCAACCAACGCCACAGCAAGGTCAGACAAAGTACTACCAGTTACAACCATGGAAGCCTTTCCGCCGACGCAAGTGCCCGATGAGGGCTACTCCGAGCATCCCCTTAACACGCCCACATCGGCCATTCAAGATAATGCGACTGCCTTGTCCAGGTGGTCATCGGCAGAACTCTCGGCCTGGATGGTTGCGCAGATGCCCAAAATGACCGTACAGGAAAAAAAGCGTAAGGACCCTCCGGTTTAACTTATTTATTTGCGAATAGTACCATTGATCTTCCATCTATCCATCTGTTCTATGTTCTATCCTTCTGTCCATTCTTTCGTACATTCAATGCAATACAAATAGTGACATGACGACGCGCTTACTCTCATGACTGACAGAACTCGCCATGCTCATACTCAACGACCTCCCGACCACTGCCGTCGCTGACATCGTCATGACCCAACTCAACCCCCGCCTATATATCAACTTTGTGCATTATTTACCGCCCGAGATATGCCTAAAAATACTCGGTTATTTAGACGCAACATCGCTAATACATGTAGCTCTGTGTTGTCGAGGGTGGTATGGCTTGGCCTCGGACCAGAAGCTCTGGGAGAAGCTATACCATCTCGAGGGCTGGAAAGCGGTCATGTCCGAGATGAAGCTCGCCGAGACCCGCAAGAATGCCAATGCCGTTACTTCTCCCGTGCATTCACAAATGGCAAGGACAATTGAAGGCGGTCACGTTTCTAAGAAAAGAGCCATCTCTGACGCGGCGTCCAGAGATGAAGGCCGGGATGGGGAGGACTACGAAATGATGGATGCAGATGCCGCCATGCCCCAGGAGCATAAGGATATAGACATGACCGGCACGAGTCTATTTGGTGGTCCGCAGAGAAGTGGAAGCAGTTCCTCGCCCCAAACCAGCAGAGCTGTGCGGAATATGGACACTCTGACGATGAAGTCACCAAGTCCGACGCCACGCTCGAAAGATAGTTCCGGTTCACAGTCTAGCAAAGGCAAAGGAAAAGCTATAGCCGAGTTTTCATCCGCGGATTCGCCGTCGACCGAGGCCAATAACAGTGTGCCCACAATACCCAAGTCAACACTATGGATCTACGATTGGCGAGACCGCCGACACAAGCTTTGTTGGAAATATCTCTACACGATGCGGCGGAAGTTGGAAAGCAACTGGGAACGAGGCCGTTACACTAATTTCCAACTTCCACATCCAAACTACCCCGAAGAAGGACACAACGAGTGCATATACAGTCTTCAGTATAACGCCGATTACCTCGTCAGTGGCAGCAGAGATCGTACCCTTCGTATCTGGAGTCTCCATTCAAGACGCTTGATACGGGCGCCCCTGACCGGCCACAATGGCTCCGTCTTATGCCTTCAGTTTGATTCTGACCCGGAAGAGGATCTTATCGTCTCTGGCAGCAGTGATTCAGACGTCATATTGTGGAGGTTTTCGACGGGAGAGATCCTGAAACGTCTCAAGAACGCACACAGGGAATCTGTATTAAATGTCAAATTCGATAAGCGCATTCTGGTGACTTGTTCGAAAGACAAGACTATCAAGATCTTCAATCGCCGGCCGCTGCGCCCTGGCGATGTAGGCTACAATAGTTCCCAGGCGGTCAGTCCGGTTCCGATAAATCTCAGGAATTACGGATATGACGATTCCCCTCTGGATCAACTAGCTATCAAGCCACCTTACACAATGATAGCTTGTTTAGAGGGGCACAGCGCCGCCGTCAACGCTGTCCAGATTTGTGACAATGAAATCGTATCCGCCAGTGGGGATAGGAACATTAGGTTATGGGATTGGCCAAATCAGGTCGTGAAGCGGACATTCCTCGGACATGGCAAAGGAATCGCATGCGTGCAGTACGATGGACGGAGGATTGTCAGTGGCAGCAGTGACAACGAAGTGAAGGTCTTTGACCGTGAATCCGGGGTCGAGGTTGCAAGTCTACGCGCTCATAGCAATCTCGTGCGAACGGTCCAGGCAGGTTTCGGCGATTTGCCATACAGCAGAGAAGAAGACCAGCTTGAAGCAAAGGCCGTTGATCAGGAGTATTTCCAAGCACTGAATTCGGGTACTCTCGATGCAACTGCATCGGGTCGGCGACGCGCCTACAATCCAGGCAGTCGTCGTCCTGAGGATATCACGGCCTTTGGCGCAAAGCTGCCCCCTGGTGGCGGCGGCGGGCCATACGGAAGGATTGTCTCTGGCTCATACGATCAGAGTATTATCATCTGGCGACGGGATCGAGAAGGCGCGTGGAAAAATGCGCAAATACTACGACAAGAAGAAGGGTCTGCGGCTGCGCTGAGGCAGGCTGGAAACGCGAGGTCTGCGATGCCACGTCGACCCTCCCCAGGAACCTCGAGTGTCACAAATACAACTAGCCACAGGATGGATCATCATCTTGGGAACCAACCGCCACCTCAGCCAGCCAGTGCGCCTCCAAGCCTTCAACGAGCACCTCCTGTCTACACTCAGGTTGAGCATCCCATTCATGCGACAATCACGCCCCAAACTACGGCGTCTTATACTCAGATGATTGAAGCTGCTGTCCCTCAGGGTCCTGCAGCTTTACATGCTGCTCTAACCTCGTTTCCAACGATGTTAACGTACAATTCTCACATTCAAGCAGCCATCGATGATGAGCCAAATGCAATGGTGCGCGCCCAGCTGCGGCAAGTAGTAAGCGCTTGTTTGGTCAGGACACAGATTGCACAGAATAGAATTCAAGAATCGTCACAGCAAGCTCTTGCCGCAGAGGGATCGTCCTTGATGCCTCCGCGTACGAGTCCCCGTCCAGCTCCAGCACCGCCACGACCGAGTCAGCCGCTGAGCTTATCACAACTGCTGAATGGTGACCCGGGCCCATCAAGTTCTTCCTCAACTCAAGCAAACATGATTCCTGGTACTACTACTAGCGGCGGTCTACCTCTTACGTCGCGTGGTGCCAACATGCATCAACCTTACGAAACTCCCACGCAGCAAGTTCGACTGGCACCCCTCCTGTTATACGGTGAAAATCGAGATCAGGGTCACACGCAGGCGCATGTCCAGACACATGTGCAAACCCAAGCTCAGACACCACTGCAACTACAACCTCCACCGCCGCCGCCGCCGCAGCCGTCGGTTCTTACCCAGGCTCCTACCGAGCCGCAAGTGCACCCACATATTTCACAGCCAGAAGCGAGTCCAGCCAGGATCTTCAAGTTGCAGTTTGATGCGCGAAGGATCATCTGCTGTAGTCAGGTTAGCACAATTGTAGGATGGGACTTCTGTAACGGAGACGCCGAGCTCGAAGAGGTATCCAGATTCTTTTCGACGATAGACTAATTATCACCACGTTGCTCGTTCTCACGTCGCTTCGGGGTATGCTTTTCCCCTTCGACAGCTGATCCAGTCGAGGGTGACTATTGCAGGAAGGCGAGTTCGATATTCGAATTCCGTAGACAGGTGGCATGACCAGCCTGCGTTCATCGAAATTCTTCTTGGAGAATAGCATTCAAAGTTAGTAGATAGAGCCTCTGCAAGACTTTCAATACTGAATGGACGACACACAGTCCTTGATCACCAACTCCAGTTGCCTAAATATTTTGTTGAATTCTCTGTGACTTGCTATAACGCCTTAAACGCCTAAACCACACATGACCGTACATGATCGCTCTCATGCCCAAAAAAGTGCCTCCGTACCAGGGGTCGTAGGATGCTTCACCTCGCCACTTCTTGCACCTTCGAGGACGACTCCGGTGGTTCATCAATAAACTCCGGTACCTCGTCCTTCATAAAATCAGGCACACCACCAGCGTCCAAGGCATTAGCACCTTCTAACTCCATCTCCGCGCCCAACATCTCGAGCTCGGCATCGAGCTCCGCCTCGTCCACGTCATCAGGGACCTCGTAGCCCCGACTCAGCGTCTCCTGGATCTCATTGCCGATATCCAGCAAATCAGCCATCTCGTCCTGCATGCGCTCGATCTTGTCGAGATCGACCTTGCCGTACTGCTTGCGCAGCTCCTTCTGCGTCGTCTTCATGGCGTCGACGGTCGTCATCACGCCCGCGAGGTTATCGCGCATCGTCTGCGCCTGCTCCATGTTCCAGACCTGGCTCTGCAGCTGGTCGCGCTGCGCCTCGTACTGCTTGCGGCGCTGCAGCACCTTGAGCGCTTTTTGTTTCAGCGCTGTCTTGCCCGGTCCGTCGCGCATCTTGGAGATTTTTGTTTGGTAGGTCTGCAGTTCGCTGTTGATGCTGGCGATCTTTACGTCTACGGAGGAGATCCGCTCGTCGATGTTGTTGATTGCGGAGTTTAGGGTGGGTTTGGGCGCCTTGGGCGCGCTGCCGAAGAGGCGGTTCATGGTTGCGGTGGGTGGGTGGGATGGGCTGAGGTGAGGCGATGCGACTGGGAGGAGGGGTTGCGCGACGGGATGGTTGGAGCTGGGTAATTTTGTGTCTCCTTAGAGTGTCTCCTCGTATTCGCAGCTCCCGTTGGACGCAGCAGTGCTAGTATAGTTCGTCGTGAGTTTGTTTGTAGATATGTATTTGCCGTTGCCTGTTCTTCTGTTGTTTTGTTCGAGTTGGGTTCGTTGGAGGGGCAATTACTACGACAACCGGAATCGACGTTCTAGGCGCCAGCGTGATCGGCGTCGGGTATGACGTTCGAGCCAGCTGGCTGACAGCTGGTCTACATTTTCTTACATCCAGTAAACCCCGCGGATTTCTTGGCAACGTCTCTCTTTCACGCTTTCACGCGACAATACACAAACAACACACCGCAGTCATGGTGTAATTTACGGCAATTCGATGCTGCTACGTGCAGGTGAACGCAATGTTCCTTCATATGCATCTAGTTACGGACCGTATCACGTCTGCAACATACTCCAACGTTCATGTCCGCAGTTGAACGCACCGTTGCATCTATATCACGGCGCGTCCTGAGCCTGCATCATGGACTTATGCGGCGCGGTTGCATTCTCATCCAACATCACTGGTCAATGGACTTTGCGGCAGGCTTATCGCATCAGCTTATGGTGGGATCCTTCACGCAGACATTGCATAGGGGACACTTTGAGATCGATGACTGCCTTATCATGTTGCATACGGCATAGCTGGCCGGATTCCCTGGTGGCAGAGCATGAGAAAGGAACGTGAGAAAGGAACACGACAATCTCCATGTTATTGCATATGACACACTCTCATCTGCGCCGCTGATCTACCTATACGTTGACGATCACGGGCACCGGGGTCGTGAGTTATATCCGGGGTCAGTTATTACAACGCATAAAGATCGGCAACGACGGCGCCGGCTACACCGGACGGCACCCAATCCTTCTCGGAAAGGAGGGCGGAAAAGCGAGGGGCCGGGACATCCTGATGGTTGACCGTTGCTTGCCGATCGAGTGTTGCCGTTAGCTCTCCGCCATGGTTGGGTTCACCTGCCTGGAGAGCGCTGGCGACTTACCTAGCATCCATCCATCCGATGGCGGTGCTCGGGAGGATTCAGCCAAATCTACAGAAATAGATCCTACAAGGAGGAGCCATCGATGTTCCATCCGATAGAACGATCGTCGAATGCGCGTTCTCGCACCACACGGCAGGTAGTTATGCCGTTTCAGGAAGCTCGACGTTGCAGAGGATCGTTCCTACACGGGTAACCCGTTTCACTAACTCCTAGTATGGACGCGATATTGCGTGGTGAATCTCTGGGTCTCACTTGGACGTCGATTCTGCTCAGCTGAATTGGCCCGCGCTTACAACCGGCGAGGCCAAGTCGTTCCGAGTTCAAACGGTGGCTAGTTGGGTACGAGTTGTCGTTCACGTTCGAGCCGTGTGTGAGTGATTTTTCCAAGTCAAATCCCACGACCAACGCCGTTGGCACTTGGAAAAGCCCAACGTATAGTGAAATGACGAGCGTTCCCGCCAGCGCTGGCGTCGGCACAATTGATTTGCCGTCGCCACGGCAGATAGCGACGGCGTTCCGGCAAGAGGGCGAAAAGGGGCGCGCCCAGAACGTGGCGAGCGGCAACAGAAGAATGAAAAGGGGCGATACGAATCTGCCCGAATAGAAAGGAATGCCTAGAAATATAAACACCGAAAAGCTTGCTTCACTCCGCCTAGACAACCTGGAGTTACGTGCTAGTTTCGTACCGGTGTTGCCGCCAAAAAGGGGCCGAGGCAGACACGAATCGTGTTTCTCACGATAGTTCCTAAATACATACGGTCTCGTACTAAAAACGAATCCCTCGTGTTAGATTCGGCAGTTGATTGCTCATCTGAAATCCGTACCTGCGCAAGAATTAGACTCCAAATTTCGGGTTATGAGCGGAGTCCTTTCCGAGCTGTCGGTCCGAACTGTCGGGATAGGCGTTGAAGTCTGAGGATTCATTTCATGATAACCTCATTTCCCAACTTGACGGCTCTACTTTGAGCTGGGTGCTACTTATCACGCACTTTCCCTCATGGGGATATCACGCCCCCTCTATATCCGAGGTCCAAGATAATTTACTTTCACTCAGCGTACGATCTCATCGGACCATCGTTTCTTGGCTAATATTGCTTTCTCCTGAACGGTAATCACATCTATTGGCTTGAACCTGAGCATGTGACAATATGGACGCCGTACAGCGAAGCTTGGCATCTTCTCCCCGAATTGCCACCTCTTGGAGTCCTCACTAAGGATTTGGCTCCCGAGATTGAGGCCTCTGGGTGGCGGTTAGGGTTGAAAACCGGCGCCACGGGCCGAGGAGAAAGGACGCGTGCGAAGCCATGTAGTTCGAGTGGCGGAAATCCGGCACCCCAACCACCTTCGTCGCAGTAGGCAACAACATCGCATCCGTAATCGCTCGGGAAACTGAAACAACGAGTTCGGCGATTTTTTACAGTGATCACATGCGCCTGTGTTTTGACGGTGGCGATATTCAGAGATCGCTGTTGGATCTCGCATCGTGATTCAATTCAGCCTTCTCTGCCCTTCTAGAATCCGAGTTTGGAAGGATTACATGTCTACCAGTTGCAGAGATCGAGGCCGTCTCTTGGCAAATCCTGCGCCAATAGGTTTCATGTTTGTCTCAATAAGTCCTCACGTTTTTCCGAACTTCGAAGACTCACGAGGTTAGTTGCTAACCTCTTGAATCAACTCTTCCAATCACCGTTGGACCCCTATGTCGGCTTATGTCCATGCCAACAGCCCCTTATCTGATCGCCAAGGCCTCCTAATTATACAAGAATGAGACCTCATTACATAGGTGAATACGGATGAATCACTTCTACTGTCTCGGTTTCAATTGACTTTATCGGGGTCCTTGGCAGTCAGTGATCCGTATGGATTATGGGGTATTACTACTGTGACTGCCAGGAAACTTGATTCCATGCGTAGGGACACCTACCCGAAGCGATCTCCGTGAACGGCGAACCCTTCACACATTATCCCATTGTCTATTCCGCTCACCGAGACGAAGGATCCTCAAGAACCTTGATGGCCAAAATCTCTGCATCAGCGTCGTTGTCTCGACTTGCCAACATTTGAACATACTGTCCAGGGCCGCATTCCTCCCGCCATGCTAACTCAACGTGGACGTAAGACAAGCCCTATGAAAACCAGAATAGGAATGTAATTTCGAGATGAATGAATCAGTCTCTCGAGCGCGGTCGCATACACTGTGTGATCCCAGACAGATGTAGTTAATCGCATGACGGCACGTGATTTCGTCTGCGACATCCATCCCTTGCCAGACCGGGGTGAGACTCACCGGGGGCTGTTACACGATATGCACGGCACTTTACATCCAAAGTTGTGTTTTACATATCTTAACAACAGCTCGAATCGGTTTGTATAACACTCGAAGTTATACAACGATATTATCTCCGTCTGAACGAGGATCTCGGGGAAGACTGAAGTTGCGTTTTGTCCAAGTTATTGAGACAACTCTTATCTAACGATTCCAAATGCCTGCCTTGGCGCTATTATAACTCAGCAGCAGAGGTGTTAAATAGTCGGCCGCTCTTGACAACGCCGCTCCTCTACGGACTTATCTTGAAGAGTCACATTTACCAGTAGAAATCCTCAGTTCCGCATGACCCCGGAGTCCCCTGAACTGAGCTCAGCTGGCCACAAAATCATGAGACTCTTCCAGGTTAGTGTATTCCATCCTGCTAATACGAGAATAGCTCTTGGTAACTCTTGGTACAACGCTGTCTCTGATCGAGCTGTCGACAAGTACCGATACCTGCAGTACGGGATACATGCCCGGCATTCCAGGTACGTACCATAATAGTTGCCGTTGCTATGGTATGAATTTCAGAATTACAAACTGTTGGTGTAGCAGCGTCGTTTCGTCGAGCCCCTCCAATACACAACGAAAGTACCGTTACAACACTAACAAGCCCTAAGGGGGATAATCCCTCCGCTTTAGGAATTCCCATCCTCGCCTCATATTCCGTAGACAGCTATGAGCATTCGTACGGTGTACGTACACCTGGTATCAACAGCAACATGGAGCCATAATTCAGGAAAACCTCTTCCGCATTCCGCAGTTCCTCAAAAGCCGCCCTGAGAAATTCGAAGTGGCCTAGAACGAATTTACGTAACGCCCGGGTCTCCGCCGCTCCGGTGAGGATTGCTTTTGTGCTGCCGGTACATCCGGAGCGCGCCTCTCTCAGGAACCGTTTTTACGCAAGAGATTTCTTGATATGTACATTTGCCGCCGCGCTAGCATCGGAGTGTCGATCTTGCGGGATACGTTCCCGGTAGGTAAATGAACCACACCCACCCATCCTCAATGCTGGGACCTGATTAATCTTCGGTACTTCTTGTCCGTCCCTGAGCATCGGGACTGATAGAACCACATCTTAATGTGTGAGATCTTTTAATTTTGGGTTTGTTGTTTTTGTCTTTGTTTGAATCTCGATGATCTGGGATTTTCCGGGAGCGCGCAATTCGTTTCCGATCGATAGCTCCGGAATGATCGCCGATTAGTGTAGTTGCCGATTTTTATTTGATTATTCCGATCAATGAGATTGTTCGAATTACATCTCTTGTCACTTGCCGATTTTCTTACTTACATGATCACTGCTGCACGGTACTTCTAGTATCTTCTTGTTTTGCTGGGATATGACTTCACTAAAAGTAGTTGATGGCTAATAGTGTCCCGAGAATACGGTAAGACATCTGGGAGGCTGTATGGACCGCAGACCTATTCCGAACCCAGTTACCTCCTGACGACATACAAACATTACTCTCCAAACTTCAAGCCTGGCAGTCATGGTTCACGTGTGGCATAGAAGTGTGTATTTGGCACATTCATACAAAATGCCATGCGTGTTGACAAAGAAGACTCATATCATGCTCGGCCGAATTTCAAGTCGTCTTCTGTCATGCTCATGATCATGTTCTCTCATGATGCAACACCGTCGGCAGCAGGCGCCCTCCGAGACAATCTTTGACTCATATCACATCCTTCGGAGAGGGGTTCTTTCTGAGATCACATGTTAAGAGGTCTAATTCTTGGCGATGGCATCAGTGGCTTCGCTAGCAACAACTCAAAGCGTCCTGGTCGTCGAATAACCTTGACGGAACCCGGCACCGGCGCTGTGGAACCATCAGCCCGCCCGCGGATGAGTCGGAGCGCTCCCTGTTGACGGGTGTTGCGCCACCTACCTGGGTCTTTGACCCCTCTTGAAACTGCGCAAGTCCGTGCCGAGCTTCTATCGTTCCCAAAGCAATCGAGTACACTTCCCAAGAAGGAATTCCTTCGGCAATGTCCAGAAAGCCGGCACGTGCCCGCCCATTTCGGCCACCTTAATCCACTCGAATATTGCTGCTATGAACCCCTATCGATGTGGTCGAACTGATAGGACGACCAAGCATTGGCAGCAAGCTTAACCATCTGCAGGTACTTTAAAGGCGCCCTCGGAAACTCCAGCGGGGCAGAAAAAGAAAATCGTACCAGCATGCCGATGCTCATCACCCTACTCGCGCGATGGTCATGATCAATCCAGCAACTTCCTTGTTCATCGTAGAGCACTGTACAATGACGCCGACCGTATGGGACGAGGGTCCGGTCCCCACGCTATACAGCGCTACCTGCAACTAGATTTCGGTAGCGCAGGTATGGGCGACCTCACTAAGGACCCTTACAGAAGGCATTATTCATATTCCTAGTGTACGATCATCTGCACTACGCGTGTGTACGGCATAGCGCAGCGAGCCAGGCTTGCTCGCAGCTGCTTTCCGGTTTTTTTTCTCTGCAATACCAAGTTCCAACCCAATTCCTACCGTATCTGGGCACCCTTTTCGTACGCTACCCTGCAGCTAGCGTATCCCGTACACGTAGCCGTTTATGGTAGGGGAAAGAAAAAAAACGCTTTAATTTACGCATGATTCTGACATAAAATCCTCCGTGCAGATTGATAATAGGTAGGCCGACGCAGCAGACTAGCGCAGCTTTGTGTAGGAGGTACTCGTAGTGCACGACGTAGTGAGTCTACGCTACAAGCGCAGTAGCGATCCTGCACTACCCAAGTAGGCAATCCGTGTAAGTACAGGGTACATTGCCTTTCCTGGCAGATGCACTAGGGAGTAGCTCGGAATAGTGTAGGCTCTTATTCAGATTATTCCCTTGTGCACATCGCGACAGATTCATGTCTTCGCGAATTAGTTTGTCGGTGTTTGTTATTGGTGGGCTTTTTTTTTCTGGAACGGGCATTGCATGTGGTTGACCCAACTGACGTTGGAAACCGGACGTATGATGACGACAGCCACGCGGAGGCCCGGGGCGCACAGAGTCACGGGACGGCCCACTTATCCAGGCTCGGCCGCCGAAAGTTCCTCCAACACGTGTACGGACTCTACGGACGACCATCGGGCATGGCCCCACATGGCCTGAAATTGCGCTAACTACCGGCGGCTCCACTCCACGTACGTAAGGTGTTCCGTGGTACGGATCCGTACATGCGGATTAGTGAACGTCTTTGTTGGGCCGCAGCATAGCAATTACCGATCGCAGTAGAAATTATTTGCAGCTTATGCAGCTGGGTGGGTAGACATGCCCGTGCCTACTCCGGAGTACATAATGTGGGCATCTTTTCGCATCGTTTTTCGTCGATGCCGATTCCACGAACCGCGACTGTTTTGCTTCTTTTTCTTTTTTTTTTCTGTTGAGACTTCGGGATTTGTCTGTCATTGTGCATTGACAGCACACTAGGACGGCAGACAACGAGACTGACCTCGATTCCAGCGCTAGTACCTTTGCCGGTGGTAAATACCGGTATCCTACTTATAACAACCGCTATGGTATAGCACCGGGATGTCTCATGTAGGCCCGGTATTTGCTGGTAAAACGTCGACGAAAACTCGATATTACCGCAACGTTCGTCAAACCAATCGGCTCACATGCCTACCTTACTATCAACAGACTCATTCTTGGTTGTCATCACACGTGTGCACCACTCTTGAGAAGTTCTTTCTCTTCTCGAATCCTCGATCCGTGCCTATGAATCGTGAAATTTTCTATAAATGTGCAGACTGACGTAACGCCTTACTCGGATGATGAACGGATCGGGTGAGTGAATCATTAGCTCTGCATTGGGCCTCTGCAGTGCTGCACCTCGTCAACCATGCAGGTCGCAGTCTTGACAAATCCTCTTCTGCTTCAACGTATGATGTAGCACCAAGTGTACATCAAGAACCACAGTAGCACATTGAAAATCCATCGTTGACACCTGAAAAAAGAGCCTCCGAACGGAAGGGCCCTACGCACGTCCCCTACGCTAACTCTTCGTACCAAGTTCACAGACGTGAGACTAGCAAAGGACCTACGTAAGTAGGTAACATAGGAATTTGCATTAGTTACGCAGCTAACCTATACCGAGATGGCGCCAGCGGAGGGTTCGCCTGACTATGTACGCAGTATGCATGACTACTCCGTACTAAGGTAGCGCCGACTGTAGTGTCGAACATCCCAAGATCCACTCGCTGTTCGCTTTCAGCCAGAGTGTCCCAATACCTTGGCTCCGTCTCTGTCCTAATTGTTCATTCCCTCTTTCCGTTTCTCTTGCGTTACCACCACCGGAATTCCGTAACGGGATCTTCTCTTTATTCCTACATATTTTGCCTGAATCCGGCTAGACCGTGGAGTTGTGCATACGGGACTAGAACACTCTCTTCTCGCTTTCTCGGCCTAGGTTGCAAAAGTAGCGATATTTTTCTCTCTCAAAAATCTTTTTTTTTCTTTTCAGCTGACTCTTAGGCGTTCTGGAAAGTGCCCATTCGCGCCCTCACCAAAACCTGCAACTAACAAGGCCCGGCCATAATACGTAACGTTTAACCGAGGGAACCAAGATCCAATCCCCCCCTCCCCCTTCTTCAAGGGTAACCGTAGGTGGTACGTAAGTTATTATTATACGGAGCGTTCGCTTAAAACAGCATGGTTTTACCTATAATTAACAAGGTAGGGGTGGAATGGCTTGTTCAGAACCCGGTTTTGTAATCATCTGGTAGTTGCAAACAAGCAAGCCTAGATCTCTTCAATCTCTTGCCTGCCCTGGTTGCAATCATGCGATATCGACCCTGTCGGACGATCTTCACAATCTTGGTTTGGGGTCCAAAGCGTCGGGGTAACTCGCCTCGCTTAGCAGGAGAGCCTACCTTAGGCCTATCTCACCGGGTGGAGCCTCGAGGACCACCTTGGGTATGGAGTACGCAACCGGGTAGGACTATCATGATAAAGACGTTTCCTACTGTAGGTTAAGAACACCGACAGACCGGTCGCCGTTCACTCTCTAAATCCTGTCTATTCCCTACCTGTCTCTCTAAGAAAACCAAGCTCCTCGCAGCAACGAGCGAACTTTTGTGGAGTCCCCTGAACGCTATGAATTCCGTACTTACTCGTTTCCATATCGGTAGTCTACAACTAACAACCAGCCGGGCAAGGATGGCGGAATTGTATGCGCGCCAGGTGAATCCCGTAACGAAAAGTAGTTCAGGTACCCGACCTACAGAAACAAACCGGCCAGGTACATATCCAGATGTAACTTCCACCTCCCTGGCCTATAACGGAGATGCCATGCAGATCTATTTTGCGCTATCCCGTAACCTGGTATGTCCTCGCAGCAGGTACTTGGTCGCCAAGCCTGCGAGCCGTTATTAGGCCGGGCGAGTTTCCCGACTAACAGCCAGTTCACTCGGACTCTGCAATTCCCTTGTACGTTTTTGGTTTTGAAATTCTTTTTTCTGTGTTTTTTTTTGTTGTTTGTCTGTTTTTGTTTGTTTATGTAGAACGTTACTATTTGTTTATGCTTGTTTTGTTTGTTTTGTTTTTTTTCTCCCCTTCCCATAATAATGCCTAGCTTGCAATTTTAGTCATTGCCCACCATCCCCCGTTTGTCTTGCCCGGACACTTCCGTTCCTTGCATGAAGATCAGTTGGTAGTTTTATGCCGTGAAGATCGTTTTTTGTTTGTTTGCTCCTCTCTTCTCTCTCTCCCCGTCCACACCCCCCTAACTTTTTCTCGTCCCCCCTTTTTTGGTTGGTCGATTTCGGGCGGGTGAAGATGCAGAGGCAACGGCGGTTCGGATCGCACGTTGCATGCAACATAGAATTAGATTTCTTGGGTAAAAGAAATATACACAAAAAAACTTGAAGAGCGCCCCCCAAACAGTAAATACTATACATACCTACTTGGGGCGCCGACAAGAAAAAAAAATAAAAAAAAAGATGTTAATAAAGTAGTTCGGCTAGTAATGTAAAAAAGTAGCCGAGGAAATAATGTAAAAAGGAAGCGTTGGTCTCCGTCTCTCTTCTCTCTTTTATTTTCTTTCTTTCCCTTTTATGGACTCGGTTGATTTGTTCGTGACTCGTCCCTTGCATGACAATTGGTTGTGTGTGTACGTGCCATCGTTTCCAAAATAAACCCCGTCGGCCCGCTAAGAAGGATTCGCACTAGGCCGCGCTCTTCCACGACTGCTGGATGTCCGTCACCACCACGATCCGCTTGCCGGCTTCGGGGCAGTTGTTCTCGACGTCGTCTTCTAGCTGGCGAAATCCTTTCTGCTGCGCCCCCATGCTAACGAGCGTGATGTGGTGGTCGCCGGCGTTGGCGAATGGGTCGTAGCTAGCGGTTGCGGAAGGGTGGGACTTGGTCGCTCGTGATCGGTTGACGCTCGGCAATTTGGCGCTGAACTTGTCGAGCAAGGGACGGAGCACGAGTAGCGAGGTGGAGATGAGGTAGATGCCGGGCTCGGCAATCGTCCAGATGATCAGCTCGGTGGCATTGTATGTCGCATCGGTGAAGGAGTTGGTATTAAAGAAGGAGTAGAATCGGAGAATAGATGCGACGAGACCACTGGTATTTGTCAAAGAGATTAGTTATCTGTGACAATGTTTTGTTTGGATAGAAGACAGAGAGGGGAATACTGACATGGAACCAATGATGAAGGTAAGGGTAAGCGCAAGACGCAGCTTCGTAGATGCGTGCAGCTTCCATACGATCGGGAGAGGAATGGCAAGCAGGATGATATCGGTCAGGATGTTAGGGATAGTTCCCCAGACGAACACTGCTTCCTTGTCAAGACACATGGTAGCCTGCTCTGCGGATGTGCCCCAGTTGGCTGAAAAGGGGCGGCACGCAGCCAAGAGAGTAATGGTGGTGGCGATGGAGGTGCCGATGAGGATGAACGCGACGGTGCAGAGCAGGATGAACACCGGGCGCTGCGGGAACAGTGTTCGGTATAGCTTGCACACAGCGAGCTTCGAGACGGCAATGGTGGCGAAGTACCAGACCGAGATAGGCACCAGGTACTTGAAGAAGAGGATGACCTTTTCAGGACGGTGCTCCTCGAGATAGTCGATGTGCCAGCCAACACCGGCCTGGATTGCGGCTCCTGTGGTCATCGTCAGGACTTCATGATCTTCGACGGGATCGGCATCCTCTGGGCTCATCCGTCGGCGTCTGACTCACCAATACCCAGGCCCGCGGCCACGAACTGCGTGAACAGCGCAACCAGCACTAGAGTGTCTCCTATGTCATAGCTGAACTTGGTGAGTGATCGGGCATAGAACCGGAGGCCGACAAAGGCGATCTGGAGTGGTGTGAACAGAGAGATGAAGACTATGAGTCTCCAGCCGGTGTACTCGTCGCGAGGTGCGCTCGACATTGCGGGAGGATTCGAGTGGGAAGAAGAACACGAGAAAAAGCAAAACAGTAGAAAATTTTTCAATAGTGATATGCTACGCCGTTTCTGGAACGCTTGATATCACGGAGGATACGGGCTGTTTCTTCTTCTATCGTGTACAAGACATCGGGCAGTGGAGTGCGCCGACAAAAAGAGTGACAAGCAGGGCAACAAAGGAGCGACAACTGCAGTGCAGAGGAGGATGCCAGAAGTCGAAGGGTACCTGTAGTCCTATTCCAAGAAGAAAGGATTCGCGGGGGGCGGCGTGGGGACCGTACCCGAGCCTTTTAAAGTGGTATAGATGTAAGTAGATACGGAATAGGTAGGTAATTCTGTTTTGAAGTATGTAGGCAGATACGGAATAGGTAGGTAGGCCTCAGGATTGCGTCTAGCAGCGTTCCGTACTAGTGCGCGAAGGGGTGGAGGCCGTAGGTAGGCAGGAGGATGGCCTGCGATGTAAGTCAGGTAGTAGTAGTAGTACATGCTACCTGGGCACACTATGGAATAAGTGGGCAGTAGTAGGCAGGTCACCCTCGTCCCTGGTCGCTGCATATGCGAGGGTTGCCCGCATCCTGGGTAAATTGGATCGCTCTGCCTTCTTGCCCGGATAGGTAACTCCCCGGCCCAGGGCAGGTGGTAGACGTTGTTAATAGCTTGAGTCTTATATCTCTAACTTAGAGCAGAGACGGGATGACCCCGTAACCTCGTAATGCGTATCGTATCGTGCCCTCTATCATGTGATCCCGCTCCTCGCACATACCCATCACGTCCAAGCCAGCGTCGACTGCTGGCCTCTCTCTCCCTGCCTGCCTGCTGCCTGCACTGGCTGCACTGGGACTCGACGCTAGGCGCCACTACCGAACACGGTGATGATCGCTACGGATTACCTGCTCCCTCGGACTATTGCCCGTTGATCTCGACTCCCGTCCACTCTCGGGCAGCTCCCAGAAGAGGTAGACAGACTGGTAGTCCTGTTTCACACTATCTTAGTCATACAATGGTAGGCGGGCCCTAGGGGGCTACGCATAGACTATCAAGAAATAAACTAAAAGTTAACGGAGTTGACGGTTGACGTTGAGTGGATGCCGAGGGGTTGAGACAAATGACAGATGTCCAGGTCTAAGAAGTAAGGCCATGACGCCAAACTAGGACGCAGCGACATGGCGCGCATACGCCGTATGTAGCCCCCGTAGGTGGACCTGGTCATACGGAGCAGACACAGGGTACTCGTAGATTCGACTCTGAACTACGGCATCCCCATGAGGCGGTAAGTGTACGGGATTAGTTTCCATGTATAATGATTACGGATTACATATGTGATAGTACCATACCAAGAATCCGGCGAAGATTGGCTAACTGCAGCTAGCGAATAGATGCGCGTGATGCCAGACTTCGTACATGATGCCAGTCCCCGTCGACAGCTCTGCAGTCGGACGGCCTGTTGGTATTTATTATATCGGGCTCTGTCCGAAAGTGTTATGTTCTGACGTTCCCGTTGTTCCCAACAGTCACTCAACTCTCCGCATTGACCCTCCCTGTCCGCCCCTCCTTCTTACTTACATCCTTGTATTCTGTAAGGCTGCGTCCTTCCCAACTACCTTTCATTAATTGGGGATACATATTATAATATATTATTTTATTCTTTTCACTTCTTAAAATGCCCAAGTTAAAGCAGCAGTCCTCCGTCGACCCCGTCGCTATTGTTGGTATCTCGTGTCGACTCCCCGGCGACGCCAACAGTGTCGATGGATTATGGACGCTTCTTGAGAGAGGAGGTGAGGCATGGTCGCCCGTGCCCCCTGAGCGGTTCAACGAGGAAGCTTTCCACCACCCTAATCCCAATGATCGGAATGGCACGAATCATCATAGGGGTGGACACTTCATATCTGGTGATCTCCGAGATTTTGATCACTCATTTTTCCGGCTGTCGTCGCAGCAGGCGGCAGCCATGGATCCTCAGCAGCGTTTCCTGCTCGAGTTGACATACGAAGCCATTGAAAACGCCGGTTTGCCTTTGGAAAAAGTCTCCGGCACGAATACCTCTGTACACGTAGCCACATTCACAGCAGACTTTGACCGAAATCTCTACAAAGACACACTCGACTTGCCCGTGTATTATATAACGGGCACTGACCAAGCCATTATGTCAAACCGCATCTCACACGCTCTGAACATAACTGGCCCTTCTATGACCATCAACACCGCTTGTTCCGGTGGTTTGGTCGCACTTCATCAGGCGTGCCAGAGTCTCACTAACAACGAGTCTGATGCCGCCATTGTCGCTTCTGCTAACTTGACCATGGGTCCCGATCACCACATTGGTATGAGCAATCATCACCTCATTGGCAGCCACGGCCGTAGTTTCCCCTTTGACCACAGGGGCGATGGATACGGTCGCGGTGAGGGTTGTGTGGCCCTAGTGCTCAAGAGGCTCGATGATGCCATTGCGGATCGGGACCCCATCCACGCTGTCATCTGCGGCTCTGCCGTGAACCAGAACGGCCACTCAACTCAGGGCATTGTGCACCCTAACGGGAAAGCGCAGATCGAGCTGATTCGGACGACCTATGAGCGTGCAGGCCTAAACCCGCGCGATGTCGGATACGTGGAAGCCCACGGAACTGGTACTGTGGCGGGTGACGAGGAAGAACTAATGGCAATTCAGGAGACCTTTGCCGGGCCGGATCGCTCTCTGCCACTCTATGTAGGATCGATAAAGGGTGGTATTGGGCACACCGAAAACACCAGCGGTCTTGCTAGTCTGGTTAAGGCAGTGCTAGTGCTTGATCGGCTAGTCATCCCGCCAGTTGCCGGGTTTGAGAAATTAAGACCTGGTCTCTCGCTGGGCTCGATACGCATCCCAACCGAGTGCGTCTCCTTCCCGCATGATGAAAACATTCCTCCATACGTGGCCATCAACAGCTTCGGCTTCGGCGGAACTAATGCGCATGCAATCCTGCAGCGGAAACCGACGCGATCCGCCGGTTCCTCAGAGAAGCTCATTGAGAATGGAAACGCCTCCAGACTCTTCATCTTCTCGGCCAACAGCCAGACATCTCTCACCCAGATGATCGAGACTTACAACAACTGGCTTGGCAATCACCCAGAAACTGACTTATGCAGTCTCTCATACACTCTCTGCCACCGACGCACATTCCTGCCATGGCGCTTTAGCTGCGTGGCCGAGGATCATGAGTCACTGCAAGCCAAGCTTCAAAATTACCTCGCTACCCAAAAAGGCATAACCAGCTCGGTGAATGTCTCCAGGGTGTTCGTATTTACCGGCCAGGGCTCACAATGGCTTGGCATGGGCCGTGAGCTCCTGCTAAACTCAACCTCTTCATCGATATTCCGCGAGTCGATTCGGACTTCGCGTGATATGTTAAAGGAACTAGGTGCTACCTGGGACCTTGAAGATGAGCTTCTTTGCGAAGATGCGGAAGCTACACTTCTTAATACGGCTGAGCTGGCTCAGCCGGTAACCACAGCAGTGCAAATCGCACTTTTAATGCTGCTCAGCGCTCAGGGTGTCAAACCACAGGTAGTAGTCGGTCACTCGAGTGGTGAGATCGCGGCCGCATTCGCAGCCGGTCACTTATCACACCGCACTGCCATTGCGGTTGCTTTCCACCGTGGATTCATGCGAGGGGTGTCCCAAACCAAAGGCCTTCCCCGTGGTGGTATGATGGCCGTTGGTCTTGGTGAATTCGAAATGGCCCCTTTCCTCAAAGGCTTGAAGAAGGGCGTTGCCACGATTGCATGCATTAATGGGCCTACGAGTGTAACGGTTTCTGGTGATGCTGATGCTCTTGATGAAGTTATTGCTCGTCTCGATAGTCAAGGTGGTATATTCTGCAGACGGTTACCCGTTGATACCGCCTACCACTCAAGCCACATGCAGGCAGTGGCGAACGATTATGAGGAACGAATTAAGGATCTCGACTTCACTTCTACCCCTAATGAAGATATCACTTTTGTGTCCTCCGTGACGGGACAAATCGAGTCGTCTGGTTTCGGCGCCTCATACTGGGTTTCGAACCTCGCGTCGCCGGTGCGGTTTTACGATGCCATCAAGGCCATCGGCCAACAGCTTCTGCCAAAAGCAGCTAATGCGCTAAGTCTCTTCGTCGAGATCGGACCACACGCATCTCTGACCACTGTCGTCCGGCAAACCCTCCAAGAGTTGCAAGAGCCCGCACTGAAGTTCCATTACAGCTCTGTCTTAAAGAGAAAGACTGGTGCAGTTGTGAGTGCTTTGACCTTGGCCGGCGAACTCTTCGAGCGTGGCGTGCAATTGAACTTCGACGCCGTATCTGCCCTGAGCCCTGGTTTGAGCACAGCAACAGTACTAACGAACTTGCCGACGTACGCCTGGGACCACTCCGTAAAGCATTGGCATGAGTCGCGGGTCAGCCGCGCATATCGCCAGCGCCGTGAACCCTACCACGATCTCCTTGGTGTTCGCGTTCCTGACTCTACCTCCATTGAGCCCCGTTGGCGCCACATGATCGACCTGGACTCTTTGCCCTGGCTCGCAGACCACGTTATCGACAATCTCGTTCTCTTCCCCGGAGCCGGCTATATGTGCATGGTTATCGAGGGGTTGTTACAACTAAGTCGTGAACAGTACCCGCAACACTCGCTTGAGACGGTTGTTCTCCGTGACATCATATTTGCGCGAGCTTTGGTGGTGCCAGCGCCTCCAAAGCGGACCGAAATGCAACTGAGCTTCAAACAAAGACGAGGTGGACAGTTGAGCTTCGACTTTGTCATCACGGCGCTGTCTGACGATAAGTGGCATGAACATTGCTGCGGTACGGTCGAGGGTCTGTTGGGTGATGGCAACGAGTCATCATTGACAGACTCGGTGAGCTCCTCAGATGCCCTGACAGCCCCGGATGTTCTCAACTGGGATAAAGATGAGCTTTATTCGGACATGTCAGCCAACGGTAACCAGTATGGTCCGACATTCAGGGGCTGCCAGAACCTGAGAATTCTTGGTGACGCTTCACAGACAATTGCGGATATCGAGGTGCCAGATATCAAAAGTCTTATGCCTAAACGTCACCAGCAGCCTCACCTCATTCATCCCTCGACGCTTGACATCATTCTCCACACGACTTTGCCGATGGTAAAGCTGTCGTTAGGCCTCGGTTCCATTATCCCTGTTCACATCGATGAGCTCTTAGTATCAGCCAATGATTTTGCATTGCCACGGGATCCAGGAGCCAAGATGCAAGTATCGACATCCCTGACAGAGAGCCACTTCCGTACTGCTCATACTGACATCGAAGTCACCGCTGATAACGCATCCGTGTTGTCTATCCGTGGTATGGAGACGCGAAGTATGGCGCCAGGTCAAGACCTGAGCGAGCAAACAGATAAGATCTGCTACACATCGTCTTGGAAGCCTGACATCGACTTTATGCGATCAGAGGAGTTCTCCCCATGCCACAGCTTAGCAGAGCTCTTTAGCCACCTTCGCTTCAAGTATGCTGACGTTTCCATTGTCGAGCTCGAGGGCGACCACGAGGACCACTCGACAGGTATCTTCGGCATCCTTGACGCCCAACAGGGTTCTCCTGTGTCTTATACCTACATCGACTTTGTTGGTTCATCGAGCAAGAAAACCAAGCCGTTACTTGAGCCTCGAGTACGACAAGCGACCGCCGACTCAAATGCTAATCTAGAAAACGAATTCCAGCCGAATGCTCATACCGTCTTGGTAGCGTCGACCATCGAAAGCCTCAAGTACGTTCCTGAGCAGACCGGTACAGTTCTTATGCTTCTGAACAAGGACGAGGATAAGTCGGTAGAAGACCTGCTTCAACTGGTCGCCCAAGGAGCTTCGGAGTCCCTAAAAATTCGGTTTGCCTTCGTTGACGACGCTCAAGACAAATATGTCGTCGTTCTCAGACATGAAGACAAGCCCGAGGCAATTGAGCCCGCGAAGACACTTCGTATCTTGACGCACTCTTCGCTCGACTCGACTCCATCTTGGGTAACACGGATAGTCAATGACTTTACTGCACGTGGTGTCGATGTCTCTATCAATCAGTTCGCAGCTGAGGCTATCAACGACTCTGACCCATCGCCTCGTTTCTTGGTCATTGACGACTGTCCGACTCCAATTGTTGACGATTCTCAACTCTTCACCCCCTTGACATCGTTGTTCATGCGACCAGCTGATATTATCTGGCTATGCCCTGATAGCCCGGACCAGATGCATCAGATCACCGGAATGGCTCGATCGGCTCATGCTGAGAACGCCAAGATGCGCCTTACTACGGTCCACACAGCTCTTAACATTCTCGAAGGTGAAGACACGGGGGCGCGTCTCTCCGAAATCTTGACCGGCTGCCTTGGGCGTTTCGCACCTGGAAACAACGAGTTCCAGGCTGAGCGCGAGTACCGAGTGCGTGCTGACGGCGTTGTCCTCGTACCCCGCTTGCAGTCCGAAGAGAATCTGAACAAGATTGTTAGCAAGGATTCCACTTCCGAGAGCGACTCAGTTTCTGCCTCAACAGACTCTGAGACTCAAGAAGATGATCTTGCTGACAACGAGATAGAGATCGAAGCTGCAGCCATCGGGCTCACCAACACGTACCGAACCACTTCACTCTGTGAATATGCCGGAGTCGTTTCTCGTGTTGGTTCTGCTGTCCAGGCTTTTGTACCCGGCGCTCGTGTTGTTGCTCTGGGACCCATTGTCGATACTAACCGCGTGCGAGTTGATCAAGCTCACGCTCTCCAGTTAGCCGAAGAGATGTCATACAACCATGCTGCAGCGTTGCTGTTACCCATCTTGGCGGCTTGCCATGTGGTGCACCAACTCGGAAACTTGAAGTCATCAGGGCATATCCTTGTCCACGGTGCCATGAGTCTGGTTGGAAGGGCCCTTGTCGCAGCGGCAAGGTCCGTCAATGCACGGGTAACCGTCACGGCCGCAGATGCAGCCGAAGCTCAGGAATTGGTGCGTCAACTTGACTTTACGACGGAACAGATCCTCGTAACTCGTCCGACTCTCCAGCGACAACCATGCAGCGATGTTTTGTCAAGCGGCGTCGATGTCATCGTACAAGCTAACGATGAACCCATTCCATCGGAAGCACTGGCTCGTCTCAAGGCTTTTGGAAGCGTCGTCTTCATGCAAACTCTCGTTGAACTCTGGAAGATGCCCAAGTCTTTGCAGAATGCGTCAATCCATTCGTGCAACATCGAGGGGCTCCTAGAGGCCCGCCCGGACTTCATTCCTAACCTGATCACACAAGCCCCTATGGTTTTGTCCAACCTGGTTAACCAGCGTCTGAGCCTCTGCGTCCGCGACATCGCCAAGGTTGCGGAGGCGAAGCGACTAGTGGATACGGGACTCCAAGCCAAGGTCATATTAACCGCTACTATCGGCGTGGTCGGTCAAGGCAACGCGCCAAGTCGTGCAGAGATCAACAAGTGGGATAATGACAATGCTTCCTACGTTATCTCTGGTGGTGTTGGCGATCTCGGCCGGCGACTCATGATCCTCATGGCTCGCCGAGGCGCAAAGCACCTGGTCTCACTGTCAAGACGAAAGGTAGAGAATGAGGACATTCAAGACTTCTGCAACCAACTGGAGGAGATCCGCCCTGGATGCAAGCTATACTGCGTTCGCTGTGATATTACATCGTACGCAGACGTCCAGAAGGCTGCGGCTGTGCTTAAGGAGATGGGCGTACCGCCGGTGCGCGGTGTTATCCAGTCCGCCGTCATCCTCAATGTAAGTGTATACCCGGATCAGACCTCGTTGAATTTTGTACGAGGATCAGAAAGAACAAAGGCTGACTCTCACAGGACCGAACACTGTCAACAATGACGCATGACGACTTCCTTCGGGCGGCTCGTGTCAAGGTCGACGGTACTCTTGCACTGGAGCGAGCATTCATGACCCCTCAGCTGGAATTCTTCCTCACATTGTCTTCGACTGCAACCACCGTAGGTGCATGTGGTCAAGGAAACTACAATGCAGGCAACACGGTCCAAGATTCCATGCCTCACACTCGATACGGATCGTCGTGCCACTTTATGTCGGTCAACATCGGATGGATAGAGGACGCCATCCACACAGCGGACAACGAAAGTCGGCTCAGAGGTCTGAAGAATGCTGGTCTTCGAAGCATCAAGTCCGAGCAGCTAACCCGCTTCTTCGACTACGTCCTCGGTGCCGCGGGATATAAAGAGAAGATTGCTCAAATGGTCATCGGATTTGATGTTACTTCGCTTTCCGAGGCCTCGGACGCCAGTGGCAACGCCAACGCACACTCTGGCTTGTTCCGACTTGTGTACAACACGGCTGCTTTGGCAGCAGGCGCCGCTTCTTCCGGTCAAGATGTGCTCTCACTTGCACAGGCGGTAGCTACTGGCAACTGCGAATTGATTCTTGACCTAATCAGCAACGCCATCACTGATCGACTGACCCGGCTCATTTCTAATGATGCTATCCGTATCCAAAGGGAGAATGGTTCGATCCTTGACCTAGGTCTTGATTCTCTTGTTGCGATCGAACTCCGAAACTGGATCATGCAAGAATACAAGGCGCCCCTGCAGACATCGGAGATCCTCGTGGAGCAGACAATTCGTGCGCTTGCTGAAAAAGTCGCCGATCGATCGGAAATTTGCGCGTCTAATGGAGAAAGTAATAAGAAGGAGACTAGTAATGTCGTAAATGGTGACGACAAGGCAGCTCAGAAGCCAGATGAAAGTCGATCAGCCCCGGATTCCAGCGATAAGGCTGCTTCTCAGCCACCGGTTTCAACGACGAACAGTCTCGAGCAAACTCTTCGGCTATTCCAGGATTCTCGGCGCGCTATCGACTCGGACGCTGACCTGAAGTCTCTGGACGATGCGGTCTCCTCTTTCCTTGCTGGCACTGGTCCATCGTTGCAGCGAAGCCTCGACGTAACTGATGCCGATATGGTCAGTCAGGAGTACGAAAACCAAATTTATCTTGAGCGACGTGACCCTTTGCAGGACTGGAGCATGTTCTCATTCCTCCATCCCGCTGATTTACCGACGCACTCTCAACCCATGCGCGCCGCACTTGTTACGGTGGCGGCCATGAACTTCGCGCGTGCTATAGCCGCTGGCCAGCCCATTTCGGACACCGCTGACGGCGTGGTCACGAGAAAGGAGGCGAACGAATGGCTCTTCTATTCGACACGCCAGCCTGAAGTAGATGTCGATCGTCTGGCAAAGTATTCTCCTAACCAGACTGTCGTGGTCTTGCGCCGTGGACATGTGTTCCAGTTGGAGTTGGGCGACCCGAAGACGCCTCTGAACTTGCAGGCCATCCATAGTGCATTCTCCAAGATCATTGACTCGTCGGAGAAAATGGAACCCCCAGTTTCTATCCTCACCGCCGACGAACGAAACTTGTGGGCCTCCGTACGTCACCCCTACCCCTCACCTGATTCTGGACTCTTGGCTAACGTTGATATCGCAGTTACGCTTTGACTTGGAACTTGACCCCGATAACGCCGCTATCCTGTCTGCGATAGACGAGTGCGCATTCGTAGTGTGCTTGGATGACGAATCGCCGTGCACGCCAAGCGAACGGCATACACAGTTCCTCTTGAACGGTCCCAACCAACCATTTGCGAACCGCTGGTTAGATAAATTCGTGCAATTCGTCATTACCGCTAACGGCGCATCGGGTGGAGTCCACGAGCACTCCAAAATAGACGGCTTGGATGTTCGTGCTCTTCACAGATATGTCGTGAGAGAACTGAAGGCTTCTCAAGCCAGTGCCGCAGATCTCGAAGGCGCTGTCTCCGAGACAGACTCTTATGCTGTTGAGGAACTTGTGTGGAACTTGAGGCCGGTTGTTGAGCAGCGCATCAAGAAGCTGCAGACGGCATTCAGCTTGCCGTCGTCGCCCTACAGCCCCTTGAACCACACCCACTTGAAGCTTGCCAGTCTGGGCCGGTCTTTCTTGCGTGGTCGTGCTAGCCCGAATGCTACTGCAAATCTCACTGCGATGCTCGCACTCTTCCTGGTAGATGGCTACGTACGTCCCGCATGGGAGACGGTTCTCTCGACAGGCTTTGCAACAGGGCGCATCGACTGGGTCCAGACCGTCTCACCGGCAGTCCGCAAGTTTGTGCACGCAGCTGCGTCGATCAACAACACCGCCAGCCAGTCTTCTGCCGGGGACGACTCGATCCGGGCGCTGTTCCATGAAGCCGCGAGGTTGCATTCCAAGACAGTGGCTGTCACCGCGCAAGGTGGTGGCTACGTAAAACACTTATACGCACTACGTGGCGTATTCAAGACGGAAAATGACGAAGATACGGAGATGCCTGATCTTTTCAAGACAAAGGCATGGAAGGCCACTCGCCGAGGCGGTCCGGGCCAGGAAGTTAAGATCGGCTTTGAGCCATCGGACGACGCGGACTACCGCTGGAAAGAAGGTGGATTCTTAATGGATGGGGACCGTGGTGTCTATATTCACTGCGATGTCTCCGAGAACCATGCTGGGTTCTCTGTTTCGGGACGTCCAGCTTACACAGCTGCTGTGTGCGATGCCTTAGAAAAGGCAGCCCTGATCATCTCAAATTTGCTATCCTAGTCTGATGGGTCATTATCAGATTCCTGTAATTATATCGCATACCTGTATATATCTATAATCGAATCAAATTATACCTAGATCAAGTCGCGATGTATTGCGTGCATGTGCCGATGAAACGCTTCTGCGACCAACACCTCTCTGAGGAAATAACATACCTTACTGCCGGGTAGGCAGCGTATCATTCTCATTAACACTTTGTGTCTAGGGAGTTAGACGATAATACGACTCTGATAATGCAAAAGCAGAATGGGCTGGGTAGTCCCTGTTATGACGACGTCTGTTGGTAGCCAGAGAGATGAATAAGTTACTTCGAAGGATCCTCGCATGCGAATGACTTGACCGTGTTGGGCCAGCAATTCGCAGGGGTAGTTAACCGAGAGATGGTTGTCGGCGATGTTCCTGTAATCCGTAGGCTGCGGGTGTCGGTAAGTATACGAATCAACTAAACCCTGAATGAAACAACTGCCGTAGGTAGCTATTTCATAGACCGCGGGAGTGTATGTCGTCAGTCGGTTCATGCGCAGCCTACACCTTGATCACCACCGTAGCCCGATTGGGATCACGGACGCGTACGTTGGAAGATGAATGATTCCGGCGATCATAATCTTCCCTTCCCCGAATCTCGAAGCCTCCATCGGCTCAGCTCTTGTGGCTTGTGGTGGCTGGTGACCCATAGGGTTCAGGTGGATATTCCGTACTCGCCCACTAATTTAGCTACTGACCAATAGGGCGACAGGCTATTTTAGGCTAGGTACGGATTGCCGTACCAGCTGCATGGTCACTCGCACTTGGCCGAAAATGTCAGTTTTACGCTAGGGCTAGCTAGCCCCATAAATGATCAGCCACATGAATCGCGATTTGTACGGTATTGAAGACGAAGTATTCCGTACGGATTACGGTATACGGAGCGCGAACGTATTGTACGGATAATCCACCGGAATGTCATCAAGAGCCGATCATCTGATGCCAACCTGAGATTTCCAGACATCGATCCATCGACATCCATTCTGGCTGCAACTATACGAGATACACCTCGATAGGTAAGGTAAGCACCGAGGTACCACCTACCTTTTTGGCTCGCTGGCGAAGACTCCGACGAGGCGTCGCGATCCACAGCGGGTCCGTTCTCCACGCGCTATACCAACCGCTTCACGTACGAAATCCGCAGACATTTCCATAGATCCCTACACTATTTGCCTGCTCCACCGCGCCGGTACTTCCTATCGCGCGATCACCTACGTACTACGGACTCATGGAGGCATCCCACCAGCTCCGTCAGTCCTCGACACGCTACGGCGGTACCTACGGAATAGTGCAGGTAGATCTGAGTCCCCTATCGACGTTTGAGGCGCACCATCTACAAGGCGGCGACTCATGTGAAGTTCAGCGGAAGAGTAGGTCGGCGTTAGTGAGGGTCGAGGACACTCTCCCACTGTTGCTACCTATGGAATACCTTCAAGTTCCAATACGAGATCGTGACCATGTCCATTCATTCTACCGCAGTTCCTCAGCTTTCTGACTGCCGAAGACCAGCCTGAGACTATCAGAGACCCAATTGTCTCACCAAGACGTTCTTGACCATGGATGTTTTCCGTGCAGATGTCGCTACCATGGAAATGGCAGCGTCACTTACGAGTAGGCAACGGTGTATGGTACGGAATAGGTAGGTAGATCATACCGGTAGTGTGGTCTGCCTCCACTAGGTTGACTACGGATTACAGACTACCAACACTAGAATCGGGGAGGCATGAGGAACCGGGAGGAGATACACCCGACTACATGCGCCGCATTCTGCGACCTGCTACAGCCTACGAGTACATATTTAGCACGCTCGTGCCTCAACTGTCATCTTCTGACCCCCATCTCTCTCTCGCGTCTTTGCACATTCTCTGTAATCTTCCAACCTTTAATTCACGTGTTTATGATCCATTTTCTTTGAAACGACTTCACCATGGCAAACAACCGAGTTAACAGCGCTCTCTGGCGAGTTAACAGCGCTCTCTGGCGGGAGCACACTCTGCCCCAGATTGTTGACAAATTGGCTCAGGATGATCCTGAGTACTTGTACGGATCGTGGCCAGTTGACCCAAACTCATACTCGGCCGGCGTACGAAATATCACTTATGCCCAACTAGCGAACTTCGTGAACGGTTTGTCATGGTGGCTTCTCAAGGAGTTGCCCGACAAGCAAGGTCAAGTCCTATCCTACGTTGGCCCCAATGACGTAAGATTCACGGCTCTCGTGCTAGCGACGATGAAGACGGGCTACAGGGTGAGTTGTGCCAGCGACAGCGAGAGTGACGGAGTAGGAGCTAAACCATCTGCAGCTATTCCTTACATCGCCACGCAACAGTTTAATAGCTCATCGCAAGCTTTTTGGCTGGCTCAAGTGTGAAACGCTGATTACACCAGACCCAACGCACGCGCCCACGCGGGCAATTCTTGAAGCCGTTGAGTCATGCCGGGCCATCACCATCCCTGGCATTGACGAGCTCCTTTCCACGGAACACCCAGTGTACAAAGCAGACAAGCCACTGGATAAGGCACTTTTGGATACATTGTTCATCCTGTACGTTTCAACAAGTCAACCCACAAGATATCAATTTTCTAACATTGAGACTCAGTCACACCTCTGGCTCAACGGGCATACCCAAGCCCCTGAACTGGAGTCAAAACACTTCTAAGCGACACATTGAAGCTAGCAGCCGGTATCCTGACGAACTGGCATCCGTCGATTCGTCTTTCCACGGGAAGCGAGTTTTGTCCACTTTGCCGCCGTTCCATGTATGTCAATCACCGTCTTGCCCATACTGGGTAGGGTTATGTGTGCTCGCAATGAATGCTAATGAAAATCCAGGGTGCCGGTCTACTACAACATCTTCTTTATGCCGTTCCATTTGGAAATAAAACGGTGATTCCCGCGGCAGCAGGAGCCATCGTGACAGCTCAGGGCATTGTAGACGCTCTGAAGCAGACTCCCGCTGATGTGGCAGTCATGGTACCGTCCGTTGTGGCTGACCTTGCTCAGAATCCAGAATTGCTCGATTACTGTGCCAAGCATCTCGAACTCATTTTGTATATCGGCGGTGATCTTCCACAAGCCGTAGGCGATGCTGTCGCCGCAAAGATCCCTCTTCGCTGCTGGTGGGGAGCATCTGAAGTGGGCATGCCGCAGCAAGTGATTGTACCCGAACTGGCTTCCCATTCAGGCGGTTGGCGCTATGTTCGTTTCCATCCGTGCGCGGGTGCGACCTTTGACCAGGTCAACGATGGTCTCTACGAGCTCGTGATTGCCCGAGATGAGGCTCTCGCCGACACGCAGACAACCTTCACCATTGGTGGCTTCGAGAATTTTACAGAGTACCGTACTCGCGATCTGTTCGAACCTCATCCCACAATCCCAGACACGTGGTGTTGGCGCGCACGGGCTGACGATATCATTGTCTTCCTAAACGGTGAAAAGACAAACCCTGTTTCGATGGAACAGTACATCGTTGCTCATAACCCGGGTGTAGTCAGTGCTGCTCTCGTAGTCGGTGCCCAAAGATTTGAGGCGGCTCTTGTCATTGAGGCGACTGGGAGCAGCGGCCCTCTAACAACGGCCGAGCAAGCTTCACTGATTGAGCGCGTTTGGCCGAGTGTCGAAGAAGCGAACCGCAGCGCGCCGGCACATGCACGAGTCGACAAGTCGATGATTCTGGTTGCCCCTCAACCTCTTATCCGGTCTGGAAAGGGTACCATTCAGCGGGCTGCAAGCATCTCGCAACTCGCGGCCGATATTGACAAGCTTTATGAGTCTACAGACATCACCTCGTTTGTGAATGGAGATGGTGCCGATGCAGCTGGTTCCCATACCATGGATATGAACACGGTTATCCGACTCATCAAGGATAGTGTTCGCGGTATGGAAGGCCTCTCCGAGTTGGAAGACGATACTAGTTTCTTTGACTCCGGCATGGATTCCCTGAAGGCTCTGCAGCTTGTGCGCGCCTTGCGAAAGGCTCTTCATCGTCCCACTCTTGCTCTCTCTGTTATCTATCAGAATCCAACTGCCAAGCAACTCGCTACGGCCTTGCTATCCGATGCTAACGGCGTTTCTGATGATCAGAAGACCTTGGAACAGCTTCTATCTACTCACCGAGACCTCTTGAAACAGATTCCCAAAGTCACCGCTTCTCTGAGCGAGAAGGAAAAGGGGCCTGTTGACATCCTGCTTACGGGCTCGACTGGAACACTAGGTACATCCATTCTACGTGCTCTCCTTTCTAACCCTGCTGTCGGCCATATCTTCTGCCTCAACCGAAGCGATGATGGCGGTAAAGCGACACAGCATGAGCGCTTCGTTGCTGCCAATCTAGACACGAGCATGCTCGACGACCGTGTCACCTTCTTGAAGGCAGACCTAACTGATCCGAAGTTGGGTTTGGACGAGGAAACTTACACCAAGCTCAGCAGTTGCGTCAGCCTACTGATTCACAACGCCTGGCCTGTCAACTTCAACCTTTCGCTCCTGGCATTCCGCCCGCTGTTGGTTGGTATTGTGAATCTCTTCAAATTCGTGGCCGGCGCTTCCCCGCGTACTGTCCGATCTTTCTTCGTCTCGAGTGTCAGCTCCGTGTCTGGCTTGGGTACCGCGGCACCCGACGAGACTGTGCCTGACGATTCCCAGCCCCTGGCCATTTCTATTGCGAACGGTTACGCGCGAAGCAAGCGCCTGGCTGAGTTGTTGTGCGATTCCGCAGCCCGGCAACTTGGCGTTCCCGTTAACATCTTACGTATTGGTCAAGTTGGCGGCTCGACAGCCGAAAAGGGTGCCGTATGGAACCGGTCTGAATGGTTCCCCAGCATTGTCATCAGTTCCCTGCTGCGCTTGAAGTCCTTGCCTGACACTCTTGGACCTCAGTTCTCTGAGATCGACTGGGTGCCATCGGATCTTCTGGGCTCGGTTATCTCTGATCTCGTGCTGGCTGTTCCAGAGAAATCACATGGCGAGGGTGCTGGTGTCTTCAACGTGCGAAACCCTAACACTGTATCTTGGAACACGCTTCTTCCAGTCATCACCGAAGCCGCGAAGACCAAGTTTGACAAGACTTTGGAAGTTGTCTCATCGGCAAAGTGGTTGGAGCAACTACAGGAGAGCATTGAAAAGGACAACAACGAGGCGGATGCCGATGTGTCGATGTCTCTTGTGGCTAAGAACCCTGCTGTCAAGCTGGCTGAGTTCTACCGTGAGGCTCTTTTCGTGGAGAATGCCCCGGCGCAGCTGCCAATGGCTATCACTCGGGCTAAGGCCAGCAGTAAGACTCTGAGCGATATGACGCATGTCAGCTCGGAGTTGATGAAGAAATGGGTTGATGAGTGGATGGAGGGTGTTGAGCCGGTCAAGGAGTAAGGCTTCATGTTTTATGATCATGATGATTTGAGAAGGAGATCCTAGAATGGATGACTTTCAATGTCCCAGATATCAAGTATCTCATACATAACAATAATAACGAGTTGATTAAGAAATCACTACGATCATGTGAGCGATGTGATCAGACATGTGACTTAATATGAAGACGAAAAGCTGACAAGCACATACAAGCATGACATCCACACATAACTACCCCCGTTTCGTTATTGCCCTCACAGGTGACGGTTAAGATATGCAAGGCTGACGACGACTTGAGCATTCATAGTCTGATCCGTTTGAGACTTGATGGCCGACACCTACATTCCCAGAAAATGGACCTTGGCAGATTCACGAGCGTATACGTAATCCGTATTCGGGATTCCTGTCTCGGCTCCAGCTTTGTGCAACATTGGCCGGGCGGTCGGTTACACACGCAAAGAGATAAAAGGTAAGTGACGTCGTTCGGGAAAACACCCAACGAACTTTTCCTGGTCGATTTTGAAAATCACATCACATATCTCTGCTCTCGGTGCGCAGTACACAAGAGATCTCATTCCCTTGCTAGACTCATTCCGAAATGAGTTTCGCGAATCGAACTATTTCGACTTCCTATTTCACAGGATGTCGATGTCTCCGTATCAATAGCCGTGGGTTTCTTCACAACAATTGTCATGTATTCACTCGAAGCCAAACGGTGCAGGTTGGGCGAATACAGTACAGAAGACTCCTACACGACACATCTCCCTATGGACAAATATGGTCTTTGTGGGACGAATTGAATTTCAAAATAGACAAGAAACATGAAAATGCTCACATCTTGGAAATATCTTCGTTACCCCGGAAATTGCCGAGCCCACTCAACATGGCGTCGTGGCGGAGAGAGGGCAGAGACATCTCCTCGGCAGATCATGCTATGAGAAAAATGATGGGCAAAGGTACTTGATTGACTCACTTCCCAGGGTTCGGACAAAGTCAATCTCACATTGACGTCTGCAGGAAAACTCCTGACGACTCCGACGCGACTCCTCAAGTTAATCCTGCCTCTCCCCACACGCGACGAGACAAGATTCCGCGCCGCCGCAAAGGAAGAAGACTCCGAGCCCCTGGCCCTCCTGATCCATCCCCAACAACCCCTCTCCTACCTCGAGCGTCTCATCCGCGCCGAGCTTCCCATCATCCACGACAAAAATGGTCGGCGAAAGATATCCAACATTCACTTCCTCGCCGAAGGCTCCGGCCGCGACGAAGACCACGACGGCAAGGAAGACGTAAGTCCCAACATCGCATCCTATTCCGGTCTCGGCCACGAAGGCACGTCCACGCCCGTCAAGGATCAAGTCTGGGTGCGGTGGTCCGGCAGTACGGAGATTGGCGATTTCATCCGCGACGCGGCGCGCGGAAGGGAATTCGCGATCCAGATTCGTGGCTTGAATGTCGAGATGCGCGTCGACGTGCCGAGTTTCAACGAGCGCACGCATTACATGCGCACGAGGTTACGGCGTATGTCGCACCGCATCGAGGCCCTGGCGAAGATCAAGCAGGAATGCGACATGCTGGCTCATCGCGGAGCGCACAGACTTGCGCAGGCTGGATTTGGTGTGTTGACGGGGTGGTGGATGACAGTGTACTATGTGACATTTCACACGGATGCGGGCTGGGATCTTGTTGAGCCCGTAACGTATTTGGCCGGGTTGACGACGATTATGGGCGGATACTTGTGGTTCCTGTTTATTAGTCGGGACCTGAGTTATCAGGCTGCGTTGAAGATTACGGTTTCGAGACGCCAGAATGTGCTGTATCAGGCAAGAGGATTCGATCCGAGGAAATGGGAGGGGTTGGTGGATGATGCGAATGTGTTAAGGAGGGAGATTCGGGGCGTTGCGGAGGAGTATGATGTTGAGTGGGATGAGACGCGGGAAGTTGGTGGGGAGGAGGTGAAGGAAGTTTTGGAAAAGGAAGGGGATAATAAGAGGAAGAGGGGTGGCCATGAGGATGGTGAGGGGAAGAGATGTAAAGAGGAGGATGAGGATGATTGGAAGAGGAAGACACGTGAGAATAAAGATTAAGGTAACATGATGAGATATAAGGATAAGAATGGCGGGAAAACGGACATCGAAAATGACAGATAATAAGATGACGATTAGATGAGTGATCAATCGACGTATCTTGGTATGAATATATGGATGACTGAGTTGATCCTAGAACACGAATTTCCCTTTTTCCTTGCCTCCATTCCCATGCCGTTCGTTAATCCATCCCAACATACAGGATGCAGGTCCTGTTTTACGCCAGCTATCATCACACATTCATATCTTGTCGCTTTTGACCCAATTAATTCAACGTCTCCCGCAGAACCTTAATCTGCTCCAAAACACAGCTCTTGCTCGTGCCACCCCGGGCAGCGCGCAGCTCCACACTGCGGTCGTAATCGAAGTACTCAGCAATATCCTTCTCGAAGCGCTCATCGATAGACTTGAGCTGCTCGAACGTAAGCTCGTTCATGGGTGTGTTCGTCTTCTCTGACAACGCAACAACGCGGCCGGAGATGTGGTGCGTCTCACGGAACGGCACGCCCTTGCGGACGAGATAATCCGCAATATCAGTCGCCAGCATGAAGGGGTCGAGGGCGGCGCGCATGCGGTCAGGGCGGATCTCCATGGTAGCGAGGACGCCGGTAGCAATCTGCACACTGTCGCTGACGGTCTTGACGCTGTCGAGCATGACCTCCCAACTCTCCTGGAGATCCTTGTTGTAGGTACTCGGCAGACCCTTGAGGGTGGTCATGAAACCGGTCATCTGACCGTAAACACGGCCGCTCTTACCACGGAGCAGTTCCAGACTGTCCGGGTTCTTCTTCTGCGGCATGAGGGAGCTACCAGTCGAGTAAGCATCCGCCAATCGCACGAAGCCGAATTCAGCGGTCGAGTAGATGATCAGGTCCTCCGCCCACCGGGAAATATGCATCATGAGCATAGCTCCCCACTGCAGCGTCTCAGCAACAAAGTCGCGGTCCGCAACGGCACCCATCGAGTTCCACAAAAGACCGTCGAAACCGAGCTCCTTCGCCATCATGTCGCGGTCGATACCAAACGGGTTACCAGCCAACGCACCGCAACCAAGTGGACTCCGGTTAACGCGCTTGACGACTTCCCGCAGACGCTCCAGGTCCGAGGCGAAGCCGAGAGCGTGCGAGAGCAGCAGATGACTCCACCGCACGGGCTGCGCACGCTGCAGATGTGTGTAGCCGGGCATGACATGCTCGACCTCGCGCTCGGCGCGCTCGGCTGTGACCTGCAGGAAGGTGACGAGGTGTGTCTCGATCTTGCGGAGTTCGTCGCGGAGCCACATGCGCATGTCGCAGGCGACCTGCTCGTTGCGGCTTCGGCCTGTGTGTAGCTTACCGGCGATGTCCTTGCCGATGATCTCGCCTAGCCGGCGCTCATTGGCTGTGTGAATGCTATTCTCGAGATCAGTATTTGCACGAGGCTGGGGCACACTCGTAGTGAAAACTCACTCCTCGTCAACGCCGGGCACGATCTTGAATGTGCCGTTCTCCCACTCCTCCATTACGGCCTCCAGGCCGGATTCTATCTTCTGGAACTCATGGGCTGTCAAGATGCCGCCCTTGTGGTTTGCGCGGGCGAACGCGATACTGCCTAGGATGTCCTGCTTGTATGCTGCCCTGTCGATGTAGATGCTTTCGTTGTAGGAGACCATGAGAGGGTCCAGGCCAGCTGTTTTGAGACGTGGTTAGCTGACAATCCTGGTTTTATATCACTCATTCGTCTCTGGAGCTCGCCATTGATATGCCATGATGGCTATATCGTCAATAACAAGTCCCAATTCAGAGAATTGAGAACAGATCTCGTGATGTGATCAGGGAGATACGCTGAACATACAACTGAATCGGCCACCCCATAACATGTTCTCCTGCACTTTCTTTTCTGAAGCCATGATGAAATTATGTGTGTGTATATGGTTCTAAGTGGAAGGGGCAATGGAAGCTCAGGGGACAGATTACTTATACTCAAGGACACCGGCAAATGGTCAAGGATGTCGATGAGTTGAGTCATTCACCAGCCTTGAAGCTGATCTGTTTTTGTTGGCGGCTTCAGTCGAGATGCACTGTATTCCGTTCTACCGGTAGCTCGTGTAGAGCGATAGTCCGTTAACGCGTCAATATATGCAAATATCAAGCAGATAGTTATCCTTGCACTGAAGGTCTATCCAAATTATGCACTTATGGGCTACTCGTTCAACCCCTCTTAGCGCGCCGGCATCGGGAGTTTGTTTGTTATCTCGCATGCACGACTTTCAGGACGATCAAAAACCTTACACTCGATCGCCAACCGGTAGTCGCAGCTAGGTGAGTTGGAAATGCCATGTTCAGAACTGCCGATTTCTTTTGTTGAAATAACGCCGCCAAGTGATACTTTAGTTTCTTTTGGCACGCGCTATATGGATTATGGAGTCCATCTGGGCAATGTGCATGTCATAGACTGTGTTCTCTCTCGATTTCGCAACATCAACTAACCTGTTTTCTTCTTCTCATCACAGTGACATCTCAGGATTCACATTCCTGTATGACTCGAGGCCAGATTCAACGACGGACCAGCAGATCTGTATCCCTACATATCCCGTAAGTAGACTTGTGGTCGTAGGTAATCCGTACGGATTACTTATCTCGATCATAAACGACCCCCCGCCAAAAATCACTACGTATCCAAATGACGTCTGGTGTCTCCATCATCATGGGTCGACGATGGGGCCTGTCTCTTCTGACTATGCCAATAAGTACCTAGACGGCCCTAACCGATAAACACCAACGCATCATGGCGATATCTCCTTGCTTTAAGCTTATGTACTCGGTATTAGTCACTAACGAGCACAAGCACTCCCCTTCAAGTTCCGAGCCTCTACCTAGTCTGAGTGGATCTGCCGATTAAGTTACCTACCCGTTGAGATCTTCGAGATCTGATGTCAAATGTCGAACTAGAAACTCAAGATTGATCTCCATATTTGACGGTTTTGCGCCTACGATATACATAACATTTTTAATTAAGACACCATACGGAGTACGCATAAAGGGATAGGCTTACCTGCCACGGGAGTTGACCCCAGTTTTTGCAGCCCTACCCTACCCCTCACTTCGCCAGGCGATTCCAGATCATCTCAGTCCTTCCTTCGGCGTTAACTGCTACGGGCAGCTCATGATGGCTCTCTCATCGGTCTGTCTGCCGGATGGGCGCACCTACACAGTGCAACCGGTCTTTGGTGGCTTGTTCTTCAAGAACAATGAACCTAACGTTCATCCTCTGCCTTTCCCCGACGGATGGACCGTAGCATTGCACACGGAAGAACCTGTGGGACAGGATTTGCAGTCGAATGTTGGCGATGGTGAAAACCAACCTTCAGTCCAAGTCAAGCGGCAGCGTTACCGCTCGCCCACTCTACAAAACGATACCATATTCATCTCTTCCATCTTTAACTCGTCTAACCATGAGAACCAGGCCCATGGAAGCTCGTCCAGGGAGATAGCCATGATGCTATGGGCAACGTTGTATTGGTATTTCCAGCAGCCCGAGCCGGCGCCATATCTCCATAACGAGCGAACCAAGTTGGCCCCTACAATGGCCAAACCCAAGGGCGACTGGCGTATCAGAATCGAACGTGAGGGTGTTTTCCGAACCAGGAGCATTATTCCGAAGCTCGAGAGAATGGGTTTGGTCACCAGCTCTGATACATCAGTAGACAGTGGACTCGATGGCAAGGACAACGCATGGGACCAGATGTATGTCACTCGGCGTATGTTCTGGCAAATTCCAAGCAGCCTCTTTCTTTCCACCCTGCAGCCCTTGAAGCCTTACTCGTCGCACCCTGGATCGCCAGTTCCCAGTCGGCCACTATCGCCAGTCGGAAATGATCTGTCTTTGGGGACCGGCTCTGCTTTGGGATCTCTACCAGCTGTTTCGGATGACTTTATGTTGCATATGCCGACATACTACCCACCGCCTCCGCTCCAATATGTCATGAGCAACAACATACGACACCCGCGTCGACCGAAGCCACCTCGTATGGGAGAAATATTCTACTCACGCTATGTACCGAGCGTGGAGAAGCACCTCTCTTTCAGGGTAGCGTCTCTTTCACCGAAGCACGTCCCTCACCTGGGATTAAGGGGTAACTCAGAGAGACATGCAGACCATTCTCATCTCTGCACGCTATCTGATTCTGATCTGCTTAAAAGGTGGCTATCAAAACCACGTGTGTCTGCTTTTTGGGGCGAATACCACGACAATTTTCTGCCCGATATTATGAAGTCACAAAACTCTTTCCCGGTCATTGGTCTCTGGGATGGCGTGCCCTTTGGCTATTTCGAAATATACTGGGTCAAGGAGGACCTTCTGGGTCAGCACATGGGCCACGACGCCCAGGACTTTGACAGGGGCTTGCACGTGTTGGTTGGCGAGGAATGGGCCAGAGGAAAAGTCGCCATAGTGAGTACCTTTCGGTGTTATGTCCGGTTTATCTACAATGTACTCGTCTTTGAGGCGACCAAATTACGCGTTGAGAAACACTCATCTCGACAGCTTGCATATTCGGAATGGCAAAAGACTGACTTCGATTGTTACAGTGGCTGTCGAGTCTCGTCCAATGGTGCTGGCAGGCAGATAATCGCACGATGAATGTCTACCTCGAGCCCAGAGTAGACAACACAAGGTCGGTATCTTTCTTATGCGTGAGATGAATGATAGCTGATTGGTCTAAACAGGTTCATTGAGCTCCTTCAGAACTCGGGTTTCTCGAAAGATAGACAAGTTGCACTGCCGCACAAGCAATCCTGGATCTGTAGGCTAAGAAGAGAAACCTGGGAGGGACCAGCTTTGTAAAGCACTTGACATCTCCAACATGAAGCAAGGCCGCGCCTTCTGGGCGGATTGGCCATTTGAGTTGTTCATTAATAAACATGAGTAATCGCGTTTGTGCTTCGGGACCGAGAAAGCACCCCGCCAATTGAGATCACGGACCTGCTTGGAGACACCGTCATCGACCTCATATGTTCTTGATATCTCCTTCCGCAATTCTGGCCTTTGTCCATTGTTCCTGGCCTTTTCTTCTTTCCTCTTCACAAAAGGAAGCAGTCGAGGCAGTTACCCCACGGTTGTCCGAACTCGGATTTGTAGGGATTCCCCGCCACCTTGTCCCACGTTGAACAAGACAAGGCTTGCTGCATATCCGTGAGACATTCCTTTCTTTGCACTCACCTCAAGCTCGCACCAGCTCTTTCGTCTTGCTCATCTCATTGGACACGATCTTGAAGGGAACACCTCAAGACAGCAGAAAGATGAGTACTACGTTCGATAAGATGGATTCATCGTTCAGCACTATACTCGTGGTTGGCGCTACAGGCCAGCAAGGCGGTGCTGTGCTCGCAGAGTGCCTACGCCTCGCCAAGGCTTCACCAGATTCGTTCTCAAATGTCAGGCTCCTTGCCTTGACGCGTGACATCTCATCGGACAAGGCGCGATTCCTCATTGACAAGTACTGTAACACGCTGAATCTCGAGCCCATCCAAGGAGACACCCGCAATCCGGAACCCATATTTGAGGCTTATCCGTGTATCACCGCTGTCTTCTCGGTCACGACACCACCTGCACAGGATGAGGAGGCCCAGGCCATGGCGCTTATTTCGACTGCGGCAAAACGTGGCGTGAAGCATTTTGTGTTCAGTAGCGTGGATCGAGGCGGCGATGAACGAAGTTGGGACAATCCTACTGACGTGCCGCACTTCATATCGAAGCATAACAGTAAGTTGTGTGTTCTTTCCGCATTATACCCTTGACGTCGGTTCCTGTGTCGGCTCGATGTTCAGTGTACCTAGGCTTTTCATTCCCTCCGGTATGGCAATGTCACATGCGATGAACCATTGAGAAGAAATGTTAGTATGTACAACTGACCCGATTCCTCGGAATAGTTGAGCACCATCTCCGCAGAGTGTGTACCGAACACCCTACCATGACCTACACAATCCTACGCCCCGTGGCATTCATGGACAACCTTAATCCCACCTCAAGCTTTGGGGCCGTGATGGCAGCCATGTGGCAAACAATGCCGTCATCCACCAAGCTGCAACTTGTCAGTGTTCGGGACATCGGGATCTTTGCCGTCAAGGCCCTCCTGCACCCTGAGGACTATGCGAATCGTGCCATTGGGCTTGCGGGCGATGAGTTAACGCTGCTTGATTTGCGCTCAATTTTTCGGGGCGTAGCGGGTACGCAGCTTCCCCAAGCGTGGACAATCTTTGGATATGGCATTCGCTGGATTTCCAAAGACGTGGGGAATATGTTCACCTTCTTTGAGAAGCAAGGGTACGGAGTCGATATCGACAATCTGAGGGCCGCGGAACCCAGATTGCAAAACTTTGAGACTTGGCTGAAAAAGAGCAGCAAGTTTGAATGTGGCGTGGGAAAGAATCGGACTCGAACTGGCTCGGACACGTCTCATGACAGCGGATCGCAAGATTGTTGAAACGCACATGTAATACTCAACACTCTGTCGCCAAAGCCTCATCTCTATTCTGTAGGTATACGGTATACCCATTTACTAACGTCTTTCCCTTGCCGTGGTTTCTCGGCTGTTATTCCTTGCTGGTCGTATTCACTTGGCTCAACTTGTCAAGTGTGCTCGGAACTAGATGAGGCATTTTCCGCGTTCGCCTGTGTCTTCCGTTCATATCGGTGGGGTGGTGCGTATCAGCGGGCCATCAAGGTGTTGCCAGCTCTGAGTCTACGATGAGGGTTCGGAACAGTTCTATTTCGAGGACTGACGAAGGTTTCTGTCAAGTGAGGTGGGCTGCGTGAAAATGATCTTGCCTTTACGGAATATACCTTCATTGCGGAATATAGATTCATACGGAATGGATACCTACACTCGCCCTTCGCTCGAAGGAGACCGAACGTTCCGATCGATTTCGCTCTTTCCACGTGTCGTTATGTGAATTGAGGTCGAATATTCTTCTCGACATTCCGTACATCACACGGAATACGGAATGTTTGCGAACTACAGTAGGTAGCCCTTCTATCGAGGAAGGTTGAGCTTTCCGAATAGTGAGTCTTGCGATCTCGAAGGTTGTTCGACAAGGTGAAGCCGAATGTTTTGTCTATTCCGTATGATTATTCCGTATAATGTGTTCCGTGCGGGCCGCGGAATGTCTACACATGAGTACCTATCCCAAGGAGGTCGAACTTCCGATTGAGGTTGTTTTTTTCACGTGTCAATACGGATTAGGTAGACCACTTGAAGTTGAATGTCCGTGGCTAGATTCCGTAGAGACACCGGAATACGGAATACCAATAGCATTTCGTCGCCCGCGGGACTCCTTGCTTTCCGACTGACTACGAGTAGGTATGGGATTGCTCTTCAAAGGTCTTCGGTTACTCGATTTCCGACGCTGGAGAGTCCTTTCTCACCGCCCCGCGGTTTACACTATCAACGACGTTCGGAAAACGATGACGAGAATGATGAAGATCGAATTCAAAGTTCCGAAAACATTCGATTGACATGCCACCTACGGAATAGGCTTGACCTAGGTGAGGACGGGCAAGTCTCGAGTCTCGATGGGTAGGTATACTGGTTGGTAGGTAATCTGACTCTCAGGTCAAATCCTCATCCGAGCATTCCGTGCTTATTCCGTATTCCGTACGGAACACACTCAAGATGGGCTAGGGGGGCTACTAGGCGTCTCCATACGGCATTTTTTTTGAGTGTCCTTGCGGAATGATCGCCCAATCCAACGACGTCAAGCAGCAGGCCTTTAACTCCGCTGGTCGCCGATCGTCAGGAAGCGAGCACCGAGCGAATTAATCACCAAGCCCTGGGCTTTCCGATAATTCCGGTGAATTTCACGTGATCTGTGCGGGACTGGGGAAATTTCTGCCGCAGCGGTGGATTTCGTGCTTGGCGAGATTCCGGCAGTGCGGAGAGTGCCTCACCGTTGAATCCTCTCCAACCGCGGAAATGCGTGGATCACAAACTCGAGATATTCCGTACAGCCTCTCATCGTATCCGTCACGGAATGAAGATGCTCATTGAATCTGTACGGAATTTTGCAAAATTCCGTCATTCCGGGTTCATGTAGATGGTCCCGACGTCGAAACTAATGAGTGAACCGACACGAGACATTGCGAACATCCAATGCAAGGGATGAAATCCGAAAGTTTGTTCAAGCATTAGCAGTCCTCGCTACGGAATTCGTGACAGTTCCGCGTAGGCTCTCTGCTCCGGAGATCAGTCTAGAAAGCCATCTAAAGTGCGGAATAGAGTCTTTCGGAACCTGTGAAAAGCCCCCTTCAACGGCATACGGAATATCCTACTCGGATTCGCGATCTTGACGAGCTATATTCCGCGTCTTCCAGTTGCAGCACTCGCCTTGTAGGTAGGCGGCGCGTTGTCTTACAGTGGGACACGGAAATCTCTCTCGTCGCGGAACTGTGAGGATGCTAGGGTTGGGGGGTGAGGTCTTGGGGTTTCCGGACGCAAAGCTGCCCTGACCGATACAATGCTGATCAATGAAGTGAGAATACGGAAGCTCACCTGAGCGTTGCGATGACGCGCCGGTGACCCGGTTTCAATGCCATCTAAACTACGTACCATGCGATTTCCTCTTTAGCATCTTGATCCTTCAATGCATGCTTACGGAATACTGACATGGGCCGTTGATTTTCAAATTTGTGCCGGAAACCCTTAAAGCATGTGTCGTTAACGAAGGACTCGTTGCGAATATTAGGGTAGGGTAATTCCGAACAATCACTACGGAATATGCACATGCTCTGCCCTTTCCAGTCACCAAGGGTTGAGAGCTGGAACCCCTTTCGATGTTCCGAGTCGAGGGATCATTGTGCAGAGTGACGGACATGTTTGTACACGAATGAGTTGTGCCTTGAGGCATCCGGGAATTATTTATTTGTGTGGTAAGTACACTACCTACCTATGTACATAGGTAGGTAGATCGATGAAGACCTCAATGTGAACGGGTCAGGTCACCTCTCATGCTGAGGAAAGGACACACTCGACACTTACTTGAGTGTCGCCCTTCTCTCTTGAACCAGGTCACACGTAAGTTTATCTACTTGACTGCCCGAAGGCTTCAAATGGGTAACTCGCAGGAGTTTGACCCAATCAAGACGGTGTCGACTTATAGCTACCTCGTGGTATCAAGTCGTTGCGTGGTGGTCAAAGTCCAGATGGGTATTCTTTGTCTGCGACGGAGCGAGTGACCGACTTGTAGCCTTCGGACAGATAAGGAGAAACGCCTACGAAACTGCTCCCCTTGTCTCGAGGTCAACATAGGCTACAGGCCTATCAGCGGAAGCCTTAATCCAGGAGCAAGCGCTGGGAGAAAGACAATCAACCCTGCGTGCACGTATTTTCGCAGCCACTCACTATCGTGTGCAAAAGGCCGAGAAGGGAACGTGCGATGATCGTTATTCTATACAATTGGGGATATCATGCATTGACGAAGTTGAGTTGGGCAATCAAGTGATCAGCCGAGTACACAATTATACACGAGTAGTAGTACCATCGCCGCCGGGTTTGGGAGAAGAGACCTCGAGCGGAGACGCGCCAGCGGCAGATAGGTCATCCTTTGCTTCCAGTGGAAACTTCGCAGGTACGAATTTGAAGTATCCACCTAGAAGTTCGAGAACGCTGTCCTCATTTGTGTTCTCTAGTTTTTTCTCCAGGCCTGTGTATATCTCGCGATCCTCTCGGAAACGTGACTCGCCCAGCTTGTGCGAGGGAACCTGGAATCTATGCATTTGGGACCGAACCCAATCCGCCGCGTCGGTACGGCTCTTCCCGGGATGATTCATCTGCCATGGCAGGAGTAGGGACATCGCCCTGTCTACATAGGGCCCGCCCTTCTCGAGGCCGAATATGTCCAGGATATCTTGGCCGTCCAGCAAGGGCGCTAGTGAGCATACGTTCTCCAAACCATTTTTCCTTACGTAGGTGGCAAACACGTTATACTTGTGAAATATGGTCTTGCCCATCCCCTTCATGGGCTGATTAGCATCCGCCGGACGCATGTAGACAAGCTCGGCCAGGTAGGAATAGACCAATTGTGTCCTCCACGTGGGACCCCAGCTATTGATGGCCTGGCCGATCCTGGATTTGGGCGGTGGCTTATTCTGGTGAGTGGTGAGGGCGATGGTAGCGCGGATACTGTCTAGGTTTTCTAACGCGCTACGGAGAATACTGGCGATCTCCTCTGACGGTGCGATTGCTTTTGTGATGGTGGCAATGATCTTGTCGAGCCCCTTTCCTCGCAGAGCGGCGATCGGGGCATAGATCGCCATAACCCAGAGGTACTCCTGAATTTCTGACGCGATTAACTTGCCGAAATCGTGGTTTTCTTCGATGGGCTTTGTGATGACACCGGGGTTACCAGGGAGGGGGTTGCTGGAAGCAACAAGTCTGGCCTTGAGGAGGTTGGTGAAAGTACCGGGGTTGCGACGAAAGGGTTTCTTGAAAGCACCGGGCTTGACATTGAGGGGATTGTTGGAAGCGCCAGAGTTGGCATAGGGGTTTTTGTAGAAAGCGCCGCCTTTGCCACGGAGGAGCTGGTAGAGTCCTCGGAAGGCCATTGGCCAGGAGCCCGGCCATGGGTGCGCGTCGTCTTGTGTTGGCAGTTGTGCTTTTAATTTCCTGAGTTGTTCTTGGCTGAACTCGGGCATGAGGAAGATGGGGATGTACAACCCCAATTCCCAGATGATACGCATCGCGTCCTGGGGATTCTGCTGCTTTATCATCTTGGAGACTTCGGCGCCAATCAGGTGCCGGCTGACTTGAAATTCCAATGCCTTGCGGATTCGCGGATCCTTCATCGATTTTTCTGTATTGGGGTCGATCCTATATCTGGGCCTGGAGGCGAGTCGAATGAGACGCACAACACCTGCCGGGTTATCTACCAATGTTTTAAATGGCTCGAGGGGCGTCCTGACGAGGCGTGCAGTCATATCATGGATTCCCTTTCCTGTTGGATCAAGGACGTGCCCCGTGTCGAGATTGTAGTATAGCGCATCAATCGTGGCAATGCGCTGAGCTGCATGTCCATTGATCGATCGGGGTTCCAGATTCGGCGTCCATTTCTTTTCTGAAATCATGTCCCCAACCTCGACATTCAAACCATACATCATACCGAGGCTCACCGGCTTTCCAGAGTCTTCGTTAGGAGGCATGTGCGGCGGTATCCACGGATGAATCCACCACGGACTTTGGCGAAGTATACTCAAGATCTTCCGGCTAAAATGCTGGTCGGGATACTTGCTGAGCACGATGTTGAGGTCCCGACACCGTGCGCCGAGAAGCCGTTCATGCACCCAGTCGCCCGTGGCCCATATTTCGACCTCAGGTCTCTCTAGGACACTGTCGCGAAACCATAGGAGGCGACTGCGGAGACCTTTTTCCACGGGCAGGAGAGCGAGCCCCTCTTCTGGCCGCAACTGTGGTCGCGGCACCGGTGGAAGTTGGCGATATTTTGTGACTGCGGATACGGGTTAGTATGGGTTGATCCGGTGATGAAGCTACGTAGGGATGAGATGTTTCTACTAGCGTGATGAATTCGTACGTCTTGATGCCATGGCGAGGGAGTGCTCGCGAGTTGAGAAGGCCCTTCTGAGTTAGATGTCAGTATTCACAGTCTGATACGTAAAGGGTAGGTAAGGTGCCGGGCGCTCATCGCGTACGGCGCGCCACGTCACATGCGCTGCGGCAGAGCAGAACATCGTGAGAGTCATCTGATGATCTGGAATACCCTCTATAACCGCCAAGAAGGAACACCTCCAGAAGAGATGGGGCGGGTGACGAAACGGTTAATCAGAGGCTTCCCGTGACTTACCCCAGGGCTCACCAATCTCCCCGTCGCGTCGGCAAAGATGCTACAGCTTCCTCTTGGATGTTGTCGATGCTGCCGGTATTGACGATATGGTGTAATAATTGCAATACAAGGTCAATCAATGCAACGTATTCGATGAATTATGTACATATAAAGTACGATATGTGGACTAAAAAACGGGAGTTGTCTCTATGAAGGCATATTCTGTGTGTGAGAGTCTTGAGGTTGGATTTTTTCAAGTCAACATACGTTCACAGTGTCGGGTATTTCCCGGCACGGTCACAATCAGGGTCATACAGTACGGAATTCCATATGCACTGTCCTGGAGATGGATCGCAATGTGCTGTTGACGCAGCTCATCGAATGCGCCTCCTCATCCAAAACACACAGTGAGTCACTTCAATGAGCTTTTTCGTCGAGATTGATGCCTTTATTTCATCTATATTTTTTGTATTCTCTCTATTTTATCGATACTGCGCTGTATCCGTTCTACATTCTGCGACCTAGAAGCCGCCGAGTATCTTCATAACTCCGGCATGTTTACCTCCTAAGGAGACACATAATCACCCAAATATTTTGGGTGACCCCTTTAGCTTGCCCGGTCTCTTTGAGCCCTTCTTTCCTGCTAGGTTTTGGCGTCCTGACTTCTTCTATTCCATAGATAGACGGTCTATCGTGTAGAAAAATCTCACGAGTTGTCATCCTTCGAGTACTTGACCACCCGAAAACAGGAAGACATAGTCGTTTCTATGTCCCGCAGGAATACGATAATTTGGCATCTTCCAAGTGGACTATTCATTCATGTCCCCTAGAGACTTTAGCTGTCGTGCTGCAAACAACATGCATGGGCTGAATCACAGCTCATTCGCCAACCCCAACTATGACATGCCTCTGAGTCGTATAAAAGGCGTTAAACCCTCCGGTATGAGAGACAAGCCTATGAGCTGCGGCGTCCATAAGGCTCAAAGGGGAAGAAAAGTGCGACGATAGCCATCGCAGCATAGAGGGCTGCGGTGATGTAAATCGGTACTGTGGTATGGGTATCGGCAACTGTTCCAATGACCGCAGATACAATACCCATTATGCGGTTCAGTGCGACAGCGATACCATTTCCGGTGGCACGGTGAGCAGTGGGTAGAACCTCAGGGGTGTAGGCGTACAGACAGCCGTAGTAGATGTTGACGCAGAAGGCGATTACGCAACTGAAGGCCGTGTTTTGGTCTGACGTGTTGACAGCTGTGTATCCAAAGAAGAATGCCATCGTGACCAGGGCGCCGATAACCATGGTGTACTTTCGCCCGAAGATCTTCATGTTGCACAGGTAACCGGCGAGAACTGGGCCGAAGATACCGGCTATGTTGGTAAGGGTGTAGTTTCTCCAGACCAAAAAGGGGTCGGTTGGGCCGCTGACACCGCGAGTTTGTAGGTATGTACTGTAGCACGGTTAGGACAGAGGGAAAAGTGAGGTGAACCTGGATGAACTTACGATAGGAAAACATAGAACAGCGGATAACTATGGATGCAAGTTAGCTTCCTGGTTTTCCTGGAACACGGCGCATCGTATACTCACGCCAAACCAATCAATGTCCATGATAGCCAGTTCAACGCTGTGGAGATGCCAATCTTCTTGGTAGCAAAAAGACCCGAAAGGTGTACACGGAACTCAGCGAGGGAGAATCGAGACTCGCTGTGGGTTCCGCGGACTTGACCACATGCCTCGAGTTTCTCCAGAGTGAGGGAGCAAGGTCGATTGTACTTCTTCGCCAAATCCTGAAGGTTCTTAACTACCTCGGCGTCGTTGCCCTCGGCGAGCAGATACTTTGGGGTCTCCTTTAACCGAACAACGGTAACTCGCAGTATTGACAACACGAGAACGAGGGCGCCAGATGTGAAGTAGACATATCGCCATCCCATGTTGGAGGATCTCGGACATTCGTCCCCTGCCGCATCGCAGTTCCACTTCTCAGGGACTGTATACCGTTCAGGATCTAGCATCCAAACATATACCGTGGAGCAAACTCACCTAAGAAGCCCCAGCAGATGAAACCTGTGATGGCTTGACCAATACCCCACCAGCATGCCATGAGCGTCATAACCCATTGCTTGTTGCCTGGTAGGTACTCGAGAAAAACGGTGGTATCCAACACCAAGTTTCCACCGGCGCCGAATCCGACCAAAGCCACAAAGAGTCCCAGGGATGGCCAGTTTGGTGCTGCGCCAGCGACGATAGCAGCAGCAGAGCAAATGAATAAGGAGAGGTTAAAGGCCCACCGACGACCTATCATGTCGGCGCCGAACCCCCAGAAAATCGCACCAACAAGTAACCCGGCATAAGACGCGACACTCTGGCCATTGGCGTATCCAACTGATCCAAACTCCTTAAAAGCGGGTGCAGCGATGTTGCTCTGTATCAGGGTGACCAGCGAGTCGACCGCATAACTGTCGACACGAACCAATTATTAATATATTATGCCATACCTCATTTTTAGAGGCGAACAGGAAATCTCACCCAAATCCGTTCAACACGAAAAGTTTCCAGTGGTAGTTCGTCCAACCAATGTCGTCAATAGCCTGAAATGCGCATGGCTCTTCATTAGCAAGCGCATTCAAAGACCCGATGCGCACCCCTTGGAGGCTGGATTCGACGTTGACTTTACATTATTGACGAGGTTCATCTTCGCATCGAGTGCAGGATCCAAATCTTGCCTAGACAGGATGTCCTCTCCATGAAGAATGCTTGCGGAAACCTCAACATCCGCTGGTCCTCGTGTGTCCTTCTCGAAAAGGCCCGGACCTTGGGCTTGATCTTTCGCGGCCATTTCCAAATTTCACGTTCGTCTCGTGTATAACGATTTCGAAGGGACTGTACGATATTGTATATATTCGTTCAGGGAGGTCGCTGTTAGTTTGCTGGAAGCACCATCACGCGGAGGTCAAAGGTCGAGATTCCAAACAACGAACGCCGCACGCAACAAATATATAGAGACAGTGACGTTGACTTGGCAGTCCAAAAGCCGGAAACCCAAGACAGCGAGAGAGGTTACATTTTGTACCTCGAGTCTGAGACATTAATGTTGACCGGCCTACGTCGCAGCCCTGCATGGTATATAGCGAAATGCTCATTCGTCAATCTCGTGTCAGCATGAATGGACGGGCTGCCAAGTTTTGCCGCCGTTACATCCCACTAAACTCGCCTCATCTCTACCTTTTCTGCACGACAGTCCACGGATGATGATACTATCATCACGATTGAATCTGAATCCCAGTACAGATTCTTACTTCGCCTACCTACCCATCCCCAATTTGTCAAGACGAAGCATTTGGTGTCTGAGTCCGCGTATGCATCACAGCTGTATGTAGAAACGTTGTCCCGGAACGAAGATGCAAGTGGAGGTACTGGTACCTCTTCATCTCGTGCATCTCGTGCATTTCGTGCCCTATAGGGCGTCGCGGTACGAAATCGAGACGACAGACAGATGGAACGGCTCTCTACCGTGTAGGGTACGGTGGCGCTGAACATGAGGGGGCGTCCGTCTCACAGTCCGGGGACGGATAAGGTAAGGTCTCGGCCCGTTTTGGCATCAGGGCTCCATACCTTGCAGCTCATCGGGGTCCCTTCGTCGGCGGCGTCACAGATCGGAGACCCTGCGTTCGCGATGATTGGGGGCCTTTGGCCCAGCACCAGCCTCTTCACAAGAGTTTGACATCCTTGACATCAATTCCCCCGCTCGAGATCGTGCGCTAGGCAATTTTCCCATCACGTCTGACTCTCTGGGAACGTCGCATCTGGTGATGGTAACCGGGCCAGTAGCATGGCGCTGCAGAACGCACGTGCCAAGCCTGGCTTAGGTAGGTACCATCAGGTACCTCTCCGCACGTGCTAACGACGCTAATCCATACTGGGTAAGCCGTACTGTATGCACTTACGCGATCCTCACTGTGGTTTCGGGTGAATTCGTGAATCTTGAGAGAGCGTCAAGAGCAGAGCATCTTCTCCGCTAGGTAATCCATACCAACACTTGAAACGACTCCCGTACACAGCAACTGAGACCGATTTTCTACCTCGTATGACTGGTAATAGTATGAACCGGCATATGATTCATTTCTGAGGGATTTACAATTGAAAAAGGTGCCTTCGCGGTGTTTTGGCAGGTCGTTAGCGGCGCAACCCTTCAATCCTTCTTCAATGCTAGAGATGGCACGAGGACGAGCACCTCGAGATGGTTGCTTGTCATCAATCATGGATATCCACTGCTCATGACGAACTTCTGAGCATCCGGTTCACTAGCTCAGACAGTCAATCTTCGCGAGCCGACATGCACTCTCTTCTGAAAAAGATCCTCAGTGTGAATTAAAGCCGTTCCGCTAACAATGCCTAGCACAGACTGTGTTGCCCTACGGCCTCAAAACGTCTTAGGTCAGATGAGAGTCATTACAATATGAAAATATCGCGGGTGGTTTGTATTGAAGCTGAAAACTCACCCTTTGGGCCTTCGAATCTCCAATTCCCAATTTGCTGCCGAATTCTCACCGGCTTGGCAGTCTCCAGTCTGCCTATCAGCCCTCATCCGATATGATTAGTTCGGTCCTCCTAACTGAATGTGGTGTATCTTCAAGACACACGTTACGGTCTCCCTCGAAGCGAGTCGCATGGTTTCATTCACACAACATAAGTTGTGTAAGGTGAATGATATTCATACGAATCTCACCCGCCTATGATGAGCACTCATACCATCCACGAAGGACAGTCCATGCGACGCGCAAGGCGTACGAATTACCTACCTAAGACGACAGTAAGGTCTAAGCGATGAGTAACACAAATACTTGGACTCAACACTCCTGTGTTGAGGAATACTAAGGTGGACGCCTGGTTCATTATGGCCTACTATGGTGTTTCAAAGACGTCGTTGCTCATGTTGGAGTTTCACCTCATGCATCGTCTGACTGCGACATCTCCATCATATTGGCACGTCTGATCGTTGAGAGAACTAAAGAGAGAATGACGGCTCAAGCATGCCGGCATTCAACCTGAAACCTCAACCGATACTAAATATGTCTCAGGATCAGGTCTCAACGAATACCTAAGGTTATCAACTTCGACTCGAGTCGTATATCAGTGGTCAACTTGGCTTCAATCTTCTCACCCTTCGACTCATACTGCACAAAAGGACCGGTTTGTTTATTACAATCCAATCCATACTACCAAACTACATTGAACACTGAGTACCTACTCGGTTACGTTCGAAGCGCTATTTCACCATCAAAAAACGTATCAAAGACGCGTTCGAACGGTTCGGGACTTGACATTCATTCGTCCTCACTTACAAGTGCGCAAAGTCGGTAACGCTCTAATTTTACCCCTAGAAGATTGAACTTGTCGCAGTGTGTGATATCCTTCCCAAATGATCTTCTCTTGAATCATACACATCAAAGAACTTCATGAAGATCACGACGATATTTGTTGGTGTTGCTGCTGGAAGACGCTTTCCGTATTCTGTCCCGTACAGTCAAACCGTGACATAGGAATAATTTGGGAACGGCTCTCCTGTATTCCTACTTCGAGGTTTATTCCTACTATATGGGCCCACTTTTCCGGTTAGCCCCACTATTCTTGCCGCATTTGGGAGGTACTTAGGTACCTTCATCAATTTACACAGTATTATGCTGTTATAAGGGTTTATTTTGTGACCTTTAAGTGCCTGCATATAAGAATATATATGCGGTCTTGGCATAGAAATTTTATTCCTATTCCTATTCCGAGGGTTTATTCCTATTCCCATACAAATTTGGCCCGGAACGGCCATTCTTATTCCTATGTCGCGACTTATTCCTATAAATTCAATTCTTATATCAAGGTCTGACTGTATCCCGTATCCCGTACTCGTATTGATGAAGTCGGGACTCGGGAAGCTCCGATTCTGGTAACACCGATGCCATAAGTTGTCCTGCGTGGGATCGCATCGAGTCCAACTAGTGCCTATTCCAGTTTAGACCGGCCACGATAAGGCGTGAATTAACCAACAATCAGTGTTAATTTCCCCTCTAAACTGGAGCAGCTACACGTAGAAGCTACCCCGCTAGCTAAGATCGAGACCGATTAACATCCCAAATACCGATCAAACGCCCAACAACACCAACAATTGCTGGATTGCTTCACTCTTCTTCCGCTTCTCCTGACTGCCTTTCTACCTAATCCTAATACCTTACCTACCGCACCATTCTCCCCCCGAGGTTCCTTTCTTTCCTTGTTTTTGCTTCTTTTCTATAGCGAAGACACCGCCGTTGCTGGACATCTGTTTTACTCGAATTGACTTCGAGTGTGATAATTGGCAAGACCATATCAAGAGCGTGAGAAAAAGGGGTAATCATGGCCGACATCTACCGAGCGAGCACGACGGCTCCCGTCAACATTGCCGTTGTCAAGTACTGGGGCAAGCGGGATGCGAAATTGAACCTGCCGACGAACTCGTCCCTCTCTGTCACTCTGTCCCAGGCCGATCTGCGGACCCTGACCACCGCTACCTGCTCGAGCTCATACACCGGCGAGGATAGCCTGACCCTCAACGGTGCCCCCTCCGACATTTCAGGGGCCCGAACCCAGGCCTGCCTGCGTGAGCTCCGAGCTCTCCGTGCAGCTCTCGAGGAGAAGGATGCCTCCCTCCCCAAGCTCTCGACCATGCCCCTGCGCATCGTCTCCGAGAACAACTTCCCCACCGCCGCTGGTCTGGCCTCGTCTGCCGCCGGTTTCGCTGCCCTCGTTCGCGCTATTGCGGACCTCTACGAGCTCCCCAACTCCCCCACCGACCTCTCTCTGATTGCGCGCCAGGGCAGTGGCTCAGCTTGCCGAAGTCTGTTTGGTGGATACGTTGCATGGCAGATGGGTTCGCAGGCCGACGGCCTCGACTCCAAGGCAGTGCAGGTCGCAGAGGCATCTCACTGGCCTGAGATGCGCGCCTTGGTTCTCGTCGCCTCTGCTGCCAAGAAGGGCGTCAGTTCGACATCCGGCATGCAACAGACAGTCGCCACATCCGACCTGTTCAAGGAGCGTATCACTAATGTCGTTCCCAAGCACATGACCCTCATGGAGGAGGCCATTGCGGCCCGTGACTTCGCCAAGTTCGCCGAGGTCACCATGAAGGACTCCAACTCTTTCCACGCCACCTGCGCGGACACCTACCCTCCCATCTACTACATGAACGATGTCTCGCGGGCTGCTGTCCGCGCCGTCGAGGCTATCAACGCCGCTGCTGGCAAGACTATTGCCGCTTACACATTCGATGCCGGCCCGAACTGCGTTGTCTACTACCTTGAGCAGGACACTGCTGCCGTTGTTGGCACTTTCTACAACTTGCTCGCGAGCACCGAGGGTTGGAAGGATGAGGCCAAGGCCCATGTTTCCAGTGCTGTGCAGCTTGAGGAGGCCGTTTCTGGACTCATCGCGACTGGTGTTAGCAGAGTTATCCAGACTGGTGTTGGTGAGGGTCCCGTCAAGACGGAACAGCATTTGGCATGAGTTTGATGTTTTTATGAATCACGCAAGCGCACATATAGAAAGACTGCATCTTATGACATATACCTGCATCGAAATAGATATGTTCGCATCAGATCACACAGATTCGTACCGTGACCTTGCTGCCGTTGCACTTCTCCAATATAATGGTGACATTGAGATACTATTACACGTTCAATCTCTTTAATCCAGAAATATTGCCCCCATAAACAGTTTACTCAACAGTCATAATCAGGCTCCCCATACAAAACAATTGTGATACAGCTCCCAGATCTGTAACGGCTCGGATGCCGGAGATATCGTAACATCGGCGCCCCGTAAGGCCGGTTAGGTTGCGACCCCAGCGAAATCCCCGAAGCTAAAAGTGGGGTCAGGAACAGGGAAATTCAATCGCTGAAAAAAGTTCACCATTATTCCAAGCTTCATCATCACTTATTAATCCCTTCATTCTCACTCACATAAAATCGCGAACTCAATCGAACCTCTAGACAATATCATCCTTTCTATTTAAACAGAAATTGAATATTGAAGTTTGGGGTCAGTACACAATGACAGCAGAGTGCCCAGTCGACCACAAAAGCCGCGAAGCCTGGGTCGAGAAAGCCCGAGCGGCCGCGAACGCTTCCGGCTCTTCTTCGACGACATCCTCTCTCCCTCCCTCGCATCCGCCCGTGTCCTCCTCAAGCGCAGAAACCTGCCCAGTAGACCACAACGCGCGCGAAGTCTGGCTACAACAAGCGCGCGCCGCCTCCGCACAGCAAACTCCCGTCGCCCCATCAACACCACAACAAACATCCTCATCATGGTCCTCCTACCTCCCCCGCATCCCCTACTTCTCCAGCCCCTCGCCACAGCCAACACCGAGAGCCGCGCCATCCGCCCAACTCGGCCTCGACCGCGAAGTCTCCACAATCCCACGCACAGCCGGCGCGCCTAGCGGCGCAGTTGACGGCAGCTCGCACGCAGCCCCAGCAAACAACGAGCAAGAAACCGGCGCGGATAAGAGCACGGGCAACTGGATCTACCCGTCCGAGCGCATGTTCTTCGACGCGATGAAGCGGAAAGGTCATGATCCGCAGGCCGCGGATATGCGCACGGTCGTGCCGATCCATAATGCTGTCAATGAGCGCGCGTGGGCGGAGATTAAGGCGTGGGAGGCGCCTTGGATTCAGGGGAGTCGGTGAGTTGTTTCTCCTTTTTGTTTTCTGTCATTATGTTCCAGTCATTGGGGCATGGGGTGTAAAGGGGCGGGAATGTGAAAGTGAAAATGGAAGTGCTAACGACAAACAGCTGCGACGGACCCCGTCTACACTCCTTCTCCGGCCTCAGCACCCAGATGTCGCCCAAGGCGCGTCTGAACACACTGCTAGGCTACCAGGCGCCGTTCGACCGGCACGACTGGGTCGTCGACCGATGCGGACAGGAGATCGAGTACGTGATCGACTTCTACGCGGGACGGGGCGGCGTCAGCGCCGATGGGAAGCTGTCTTTCTACCTGGACGTGCGGCCGAAGCTGAACTCGTGGGAGGGCGTCAAGATGCGTGCGTTCCGGGCCCTTGGGCTTGCTTGATTTATTCTGAGCGTGAAAGCATAAGGGGGAAGAAGAAAAAGTATCTACGTCTCGTTGCTGGTGAGTCGAGTTGTAAATACCTACATTGTACGACTAATGGTGAGGCGATCTCGAGAGAGTTGATTAAAAGAGCGGAACATGTAACCCATACACCATATATGGGGGTAAGGAGAAAGGCAAGGCGTTCAGGTTTAGGTATCATGAAGGCATGGCTCGTTTCTCTACGTCATATCGTGCAGATCGTGCAAGCGGCAACAGCAGCTCTACTGTACACACATAGCAAAGTCTCGTTTGCAAATGTCTCTCCTCTCTCTCTCTTCATAACTCACACATGCGTCATCATAGTCTTCGGCTTTTTTCTCTTTCGTTTCCTGCCCTCCCTTTAACCGACCTCGATCCGAACAGAAGGACCAGTCTCCATTGCTCCCGTGTCCAGATCCCAACCCGCGCCCTCGACGGCCTTCCAGAACTCATCGTTAATGACAGATCGCGGTCCTTCCAGTGCCGCAATCCAAGCTCGAATGGCATCGACAGTCGTGGCGCCTTGCTTGAGGTAGAGTCTCTGGCCATAAATTCCGGTCACAATCACGTACGGCTTATATTGGGCAGCCACCAAGTCACCGGAAGAGATCTCGCCAGCCGCGGGGTACTTGCGCGCAAAATCAATGTTGGGTTTCTTCCAATGAAGGATGCGCTCCTTAGCGGCAACCTGATCGGGTCGCAAAATACGACCGCGTCGCAAGAACTCAGTAAGGACCAGGGTGGTGCGTTGCTTGTTCAATGTGCGCATCTGCACCGAACGGACAGCCTTGTAGTTGGTCCACAGATGGAGACCGAGGAGGGTCAGGGTCCAAAGCCAGACAGCGAGGCGACCCTGAACGTATCGCACAAAGATGCTACCTGCGAGCATACCGAGAAGACTAATGACCGTCTCCTGACTTCCATCCTTGGCATTGAGTTCCGCAAGATTGCCAGATCGGGCGAAGTGTGCACTGAGACTTGCCTTGGCCGACATGCCAGAGACGCCACAGAGAGCGCGCAGGATACCTGACGCACAGAGGGCAAGAACCTTGGCGGGACCGGGAAGGGCTGGAGAGAGAACATCGAGAATCATGGCGGAGTCATTGAAGATATCGGCCAAGAAGCGATAGTACTTGCATTCAGGTTCGATCGCCTGGCCAAGTCGATGCGCAAACAGGATCGTGGCCAATCGGCCTGTCGACTCTTGAAGGACAGTCAATAGCACTGCGCCTGTGGCTGAGGACGTGGCATCTCCCACACCGAAGCCCTGGAGGACGGCACGCGAAGACAGAAGTCCGGCGATGGTGCCAGAGAAGGCCTGGAGAGAATCCTAAAGCAGACAGGGAGTTAGTCTACAACTTATTGGAAGATTGAAATGTTCATGTCCCTTGCAGACAGCTCATAATACTTCATAAGGCAATGGGGCTACAGCTACTATGGTACGTAGGGTAGGAAGACTAGGACAGTGAACTCACGTAGATCTGGTAAGGCGTGTAATCGGGGGTGACGGTATGCGGATATCCAGCAGGCAAGAAGACATCGAGAACCTCGCGGATATAACTCCGACGCTTGGCCTTGGGCTTGCCATCCTCATCGTAGACGCAAAGGACACCGGAACCGTCCGAGGCGCTGATGAGCTTCGGTAGAGTTGTCATCTTGACAATTGGCAACAACTACCTACGTGATGTATGGCATGGAGGTTGGTAATGATGGTTGTGCTCCTGGATGAGATGTGATGCGATGAAGAGAGTGTCGGGAGTGTAGAAATGACGGTGATGTGATGGTGATGAACTCTCACGATGGGATTCTTCGGATGAATATGAAAGGAAAGGACCCGTGAGAGGTTGAGAGGTTGAGTCGGGCAAGGAGACCTGGAAGCCGACCTGGAAGCAGACGGGATAGGTAGGGCAGGCACTGGCAGGCAGGAGGTCGTGTCGACATGGTAGCTTACAGGTGCAGAATGCAGGGTCCAAGCCGCCTGGGAGCTGTGATAGGCAGCGAAGGCACGCTAAACGACGTACCCCACACTCCTCGGCCCCACCCTAGATCCACTAGGGGACCCCACTTCATACACTTTGCCATTCACGGGCAGGAGTCACTGGCAGCACTGGCAGGAGCAGCTTGAATTGATTGGCCTCCCCCGCGACGAGTTTCACTTCACCGTGTTTGTTTGCCTGCAACAACAACAGCAACAATAACAGTAGCACGAACAACTCATCCGCTCTGTCCCACGAATAACAGAACATTTTGGAGATTGTTTGCCTCGTCCAATGTGGTCATGGCGTCGATTTGCTCCAAAGTCTCGCTTGCCCCCTCACCACCGGACCGTCGCGTTAATTCCCCGATAGCAAAAGCTACGGAACACGGAATGGCGATCCGTCGGTTGAAACGGTGCAATGGCGGGCCATTCTCGGGAAGATTGGAGAGGAACCATGTGGGTGTGTGGATCATGCCGGGGACCCAAGACACGTGCATCGTGCGGGCGAGCCGACGAAACGAGCGGCTAGACACGTGCCGGCGCATGTCGGCCGCCCGAAACCGCGCCATTCAGACGTAATCAGATACATAGCAAGTGGGATGCATGATATCTGCCGAGATGTCACTCTGAGACAGACTTCGCCGGCTGAAACTTCTCCAAGGCAACACACCAAATCCCTCTGCTTGCAAGTCGGAGGGAGCAAAGGCAGCGGTGCAAGCATCCAGACGATCCCAAGACTCAAATGCCCAACAAAGGGGGCTAAATCTAGCATTCAACAGTCAGATCTCCATCCCTAAGCGAGATACTACGTGGCTGTACACGAATAGCAGGGGGGGCGGTGAAGGTGAATGGCGTTAATGCTTCTTTAAGAATTACAGAATTCCCGCTCATGGAACGCGAGCACGAGTCACAACTATAGCGATAGTCCTACCGATCATCGCGGTTGGCTATATTGCCGTGAACGCGAAAGCTCTTAAACCATCAACGCTCCATCGTTGGGCTAGCGATCCAGATCTCATCCACGTCGAGCGATCATACCTACCTAAGGTACCGAGACATCAAAGTCACAGTCCCTCACATACCTTTCCTACAGTTGGGTTACGCATCGCCGTTAGTTCAGTTGTGGCTAATTGTCACGATATAAATTTGCTGCATCATCATGTCACTTGAAAGCTCAATGTATCATCAATGGGACAATCGACGTTGTGTTCACCACTTGAACAGGACTGTCATCCTCCGATATGTCCCTCTTTGCTCCTCCATTACTGATCTCCTTTCACACGGGGAACGATCCTGATCAGTTCTGCTGGTCTATCATACATTCCATGCGAAGCTTGCTTGCTCCACGCTGATCTGTCTATTCACAGGGAATGGTTGAGATCAAAGCTGTTCCCGCGCAATACAGTACGCAAAGTTCGTCGCCTAGCAGCGATACCACCATATTCTGAAACCGTTGTGCGTTCCGTGGGAAATAGGTAATGCGGTTTCTTGATTTTCCACCCTTCATCACCATTCAAACCGCGCTAACGGGAGGGGTGACGCAGTGGACAACAGATTTGAGCTTCCGGTGGGTGTATTTTAGGATGATGCTTGTTACGGATCCTGCAAGTTGGATCCAGAATAGGCCCGCTGCCAATTGGCAGCGGCCATCAGCGTAGGAGGAATCGTCGCCGGAACACGAGATCGCGCTGTGAGTGACAGTAAGGATCTGAGGATTGCTCGTCAGTACACAGACAGAGATAACGATGCCGCATCCTGAAGCAAGATTGTCGCAAAGTAATGGACACAGAAAAGAAAAAGATGAGACTCACCACAATGTTGGTTCCAAACAGAATTATGTTGATTATATCCGTGGCCGTAACGACGTACGTGTTTAATACATCCCAGCAAAGATCGATTGCGCCGACGATAGCGACTGCCATGGCTAAGGCCCCGGTTGTGAGGAAGACCAGCCCTACATGAGAGTGCGGAGCATTAAAGTCGTCTCGGAATAATGCCAAGGTCAACATGACGGTGGTGATTCCGATGCCCAACTAAAGGGAAGGATGGTCAGTGCTTGCTAAGACAGAATACGAAGACAATGACGAAGATTCGGAGTAGAACGTACGTGCAGCATGCGCACGAAGACACCTTTCAGTAAGGCGAGGGCGCGGGGAGACATCTCGACGTTTCGTTACGATTGATTGGGTACAATTAATTGGCGATGAAGGCGAGACGATGATGTCCGAATGTTGCTGTGATGCGAGATGCGAAAGACGTCGCGAGGAGGCACGGCGTAAGAAGTGTTGGGAGTGGAAGGTTGGGAGGAGGAAAGGCGCGGAACAGGTTGTGAAGAGTTCCAGGTGTCGAGGTAAGTCAAGGTGAAAGAGGTAGGGAAGAACAGGAAGGCACGCGTTTCTCGGACACACCTGGGTATTAGTTGTCCGCCCTACAATACAAAGGCTGTTCAGGCAAGTGCCCTTAAATGCATTGATGATTTTCTCTTATATAAATAATAGGTTAGGTAGGTACCTACCGATGACAGACGAGATCGAATGCATTGAAGGCCTTTCTGGGAACCCCCTTAGAAAGGTGGGTCACGGAGATGCCAACGTCAACTCTGTTGCCCGCAGCAACTTCGAATGGGCACTTGCACGCACCTGCTGATGTTGCGATTATCACTGCAGTCCATATTCATGAATACCTCGTCTGAAGAGAGATTGAAGAGTTGTTTATCCAAGAAATATCTAAGTTGCGCAACAGTCAAGTCCCAAATGTCTAACTAATGAAGATACATACAGAACCGAAGAACCTCTATACAAGAACGTATTAACTGGAAAATAAGACATCGAATCAGACTAGACGACGTCTGACGGCCGCCGTGAATATGATGCAGTCTTCCCCCCGTAACTCCCTTATCATCACCTACTCAAGAGGGAATCCATGCTGCAGGTTGTTCTTCAGGAAACCCTCGGGATCATACTTGTCCCGAATCTGCTTCAAGATTGGCAAGTTCTTTCCGTTACCGTATGATGCGAAGGGCCGCTGACCCTGCTGTGCGTCGTTGATGTACTCGAAGTTCTTCCAGAGGTTGAGTTTCTGGAGCTGCGACTTGACGGAGGCGATGGCCTTGGCCGTGTAGGCATTGACGGCATCGTCGTCTTCTTCGTTCTGCCAGATTGCATCGATGCGACCGACTAGACACGGTAGGTTAGTATGCTAACAATTGACAGGAGAACGATGAGAACAACTTACCGATGAAAGTACCCTCGTCGCTGGGTTCCAAACCCAAAGCATTACCACCCGGCGCAGCATTCTTCGAAGCCTCGAGATAACCCTGCGAAACAGGCTGATACGACGCATACATCTGCAGACCCTGAACATGACTGAGTTCACGCGCTGCACCCTCAATCACCGTCGTGTTGTGAATTCGAACAGCGCGGGGATCAGCGAGGAAGCCGATAGTCGCAAACAAGTCTCGATCCGTGTTCGAAGCAAACGCTGTGAACTGCTCGGCGACCGCGGTCCACTCATCATGAACAGCAATACCGTTCGAAAGAAGACTGTTCGAAAGCGCGTTCTCCCGCGTCATGGCAGTGAAGTTTGTCAGAGGCGCCGGATCGGTACTCGTCCCGGGATAGAAGACCAGCACCGAGTACGAGATATCCTTGTCCGTGCTATTCGGCTGGATCCCGTAGAAACTGGTGATATGGACGTCGGGATCTTCAACGCCGCCGCCGGGTGCCAAGTATGCATCCATCGCCTTGAAAATGGCATCGCCTGCCTCCTGGCCTGACCACGTCGCGATACCGCCGTACACGGATGAAATGGGAAGGGTGCGGACGTCGAAGCGGGTGACGATTCCGAAATGGTTACTTCCGCCCTTCAAAGCCCAGAAGAGGTCCTTGTAGTCACCATCGTCGGTGACATCCACAATACTTCCGTCGGCGAGGACGACTTCGTATTTGACGACGTTATCGCATCCCCATCCCTGCCGACCGCTGAAATACCCGATACCGCCGCCGAGCAACAGACCGCCGACTCCGACACTCGGGTACCGACCGCCATTCACAGCGAGACCATAAGGTGAGAGATAGTCGTATACATCGATCCAAAGATTTCCGGATCCGATTTCCATGATGCTCTTGTCAGCGTTCAGCTGCTTGGTGTTTAAGCCAGATAAAGAGATCATGACGCCGTCGTCTATGGATTGTGCCCCGGGAACAGGCATGTGGCCGCCAGATCGCACAGCGAACTTTGAGTTTGCCTTCTTGATGAGCTTGAGGCCGGTGCTGAGGTTCTGGGCTGATGTGGGCTCGAAGACGCAGTTGGGGGTTAGGATGCAGGTCTCGGACCAGACGTCTGCAGATGTTAGCTCTCGACATGTTAGCAGCAGAACGGGGATTAGGACTTACGAGTGCTCTCAGTGATATATTGAGTCGTGTTTGGGAAGAATGTCTGATCTGGTAGGGAGTCGGAAAGGGACTGGCAAGCATTCGCCGTGGCGCGTTCAACGTTCGACAAGAGTGCTGCAGGTCGGGACCGTGGTACTAGGGCCCTGGCTAGGGGGCTCTCTAGGACCAGGAGACCGGCTGCGTAGTTTGAGATCTTGTTAAAATGCATTTTCGAACAAACTTCAAGGTCAGGCGCGGATGAGGACGGGATCAAATCAGATGCTGCTGCTGATGATGATGGAGATATTCTCGTCGACGGCGACCTTTTGGTCGTTAAATACTTAACACCTGCTACATATTCTATCTGAACGTCGACCCCTTTCTCGGTCCTGTTCAAACTACAAGAACCCCTCAACCAAACGAGTAACCGCCGAACATCAAAGCTTTGCACGTCGATGGTTACGAGGAACCAAGCCATCGGTTCAACCGTTAGTGGCAACGAGTTCCAAGCGAATCCTCCCCCAAGCTCGGTAAAGCTGGTGCCTGAGAGCTGATACCAACAGCCTCATCACTCGCCCCGGAACGTTACCTGAGTGAGAAACATCGCATAGGGCTGTCTGACCACGCGATGTTATTTTTGGCTCTGCGAGGTCAGAGATACGACGTCTTGGGACGACGACCTGCTTGAATGGGATGTGTCTCCGAGTGTGAAGTATATGATTCGCCCTGAAGTCATGGCCTACCGAGCGCGTGATGGTGCCATGGGGTCTCTGGTATACTTCAGGCCGTCAACGGGCCCAAAATACCGGAACTACATCACATCAGACGTACGAAGAGTACGAGTTAATCGTCTAGGAGAGATATTAGGCAACGGTCGTGAGATTTGAAAGGTTAAGCTGCCCAACCTACCCCCTAAAACCCTACCTATTTCATCCTAACTACCGCGCTATGAGACAGACATTACCAATCATCCCCAGTCCTCACAATCAGTTAATCAAGTCTCTCAACAATGGAGACCAAAATCTGACGAAGGATTTCACTATAACACACAAAGTCAACGGTCCAGATAATATGGCTCCGGGCTAGGAACTTGAATTCAAATTCCGTCTGCGCCGTGCTCGGGTTGATCAGCCGCAAACAGTATCTCACGATACTATCATGCTAAAGCATGGGCGCGTTGGGGCGAAGGGCACTAGATTCACCACCAAAGACCGGAGCCATGCACGGTTGGGATATTCCCCTTACCTTCCTTTTTGGAGGCCTTGTGTTCTTTTGTTGGGGCTCGTGGTGATGATACCTGTAAAATGCCATTGACGCCAAGACAAGTATGGAAACTGTACGGACACCTTGGAACTACACGTACGGGAGTGCTTTAGCCATAATCCACCATGTAAAACATTCCAAGTGCATAGCCGAGCACGTTGCGCACGTTGTCTCGACATGGTTCCTCGGTATTCGGCCTCTGCACCTAACTCATGCTTCCTGATCGACAACGTCAACAGTTGTCAACCGGGCAGGATCCTGTGTTGAAGATCATATGATCTGCCTAGCCGGAGGCTGAGTTCCCTATACCACAAGGCCTAGCTGAAGTGAACTATAACGTGAGAAAACATGGCAAGTCCGAGTCCTCTCAGTTGAGATCGACGTAAGGATTCCCTGCCTATAATTTCTGCCTACCTACTCCGTAGTTTCATGTAGGATTCTGTACCGAAACACTGCCTAATCTGGTAACATCTTCCGTGGGGTGGCTCGGTGAGTTCCCGGTGCGGAAGGCCGTGCTGGGGTCCGGCTCAAACCCCGGTGCGGATCTTACATCACCGGGCTGGTTTGTTGGTAGGTGTTTGCTTCCTGGAGATCGGGGTTGAGTCGGGGAAAAAGGGGACTGAAGTTTTGATATCGCCAATGCGACGGTCTTTTTCTGGAACGATTCCATGTCTGCAGCCCTCGTCTGTTTCAGATGTCTCCAAAACGCCACCACGTGTTGTTGATCCAAGGGTGTTACCGTAGACTACGTTTGTTGGGACCAATCAAAGAAAGAGAAGGCATGTCTCAACCTGGCTGCTTCTATGAGCTGCATGGTTCCATGCGTTATCGTAAATAGGACGTATGTTCTCAGGAGGTAAGTCATGATAGAAAGATGTGTTGATGCGCAGCAAGAACTTTGTAACAGAGCAAATAAGAAATGGATAACAAATGGTTGACATGATTTGTATTTCGGATTCAACTTCGACCACCAACTATCTATAGTCTGATTGATCATAGTTGACGTCCCGATAATCCATTCAAGTCTTCTAGTTCCCCGAATCCAGTCGGCCTAAGATCTACGCTTGATGCTCACATAGACATGCGGCTTCCACCACATGATATACGTGAGCGACAATCCCTCAAAGTCGAGATTCTTATCCATCAATTCCAGATCGTAAGAGAAGAGTATTTTCGCGAGGCAGGAGGACATCTGGGCGTATGCGAAGCTGTGCGATTATTAGTATCAGGCATCTTTCAACCCTTTGTACTGAGGAAAATGGGATCTTACGCTTTTCCAATGCAACTGCGATGACCAAGCGAGAAGGGCTGACTGGCATTCTTGAGATCCGTGCAGTTGGGGTCGATCCATCGTTCGGGGTTGAAGACGTCCGGGTTGCTAAAGTATTCGGGGTTGTGCGAGACGACCCAGGAACTCGTGGATACCTCGGTCTAGTCACGGCAGTTGTGTTAGCTGGGAGTAAAAAAAAAGGAGAATACGAAAAAGGAGAACGTACGCCCTTAGGAATCCATGTACCATCGACCGTAGCGCCAGGCGAATATCGCGGGAATCCCATCGCGCCGGCCGGGTAGACTCTCAGCGTCTCGTTAATGACAGCGCGCAAGTAGGGCAATTGCTGTGCCGAAGTCGTGTCGATCTCGTCGTAGGTGGCGTAGCGGCTTCGGATCTCGTCGACCAACTTGTCTCTGACCTCTGGCGACTTCAGGATGAAGAAGATCGCTGCAGCGAGTTCCGTAGCGGTTGTTTCGGCGCCGGCGATACTATCAGATTACCTCGTTAGTGACAAAAACAAATCGTAGCATGATATGTCAGTCCTCACATGAGCGTTGATGAGTGCGCAGTCATTTCCTCCATCGACATCTCGCCGGACTTCACCTTGTCCACGATATTGGTCAAGAAGTCAAAGCGATCGGTATCTTTCTCGAAACGCCTGCCAATCATACAGTCAGTAAACAAGTCCAACCAAAAATAAGAATTCGAAATCCTTACTCCTTGACCTTCATCCGACTGTAGCCAGAATGCTTCTCGCGAACCTTCATGATCAGGGAAGACGGGATCAGGAGCTTCGCCAAGGTCGCAAGAAGCCAGAATCGTCGCAAATTGTCAATGAGCGTGATCTCGTAGATGTGGTCCAGGATGAGCCTAAGCCAGAAATGATGCTTCTCTGCTTCTTGTCAGTCTTCATAAGTCTTGATCTCCAGGACTTCAACACGCGCACCTTCAGTCAAGCAACCAAAAGATTCACCAAACGCCATATCACCGAAAATATCAAACGTCAACATCTCCAGCCACTTCGTGATGTCGACACCTGCAGGATTGTTCTCGCCCTTAACTCCAATCTTCTCGATGAACAGATCCGTGTTCTGCTGCATGATCGATTCCTGCTGCGACAACGCCTTAGGCGTGAAGGCGCCGACGATGTTCTTCTTCATCTGGATGTGCACGATGGGATCGCGCTCGGAGCCGATGCAGCCCGTCTTGTATGCCGAGCCGTAGATGTCGTAGAAGTCACTCTTGGTGAAATGCTGGCGGCCTCCGCGCGGGATGCCGTAGATGTCTTCGTAGGACTTCATGCCGGAGAAGGAGAGCTCGTTGGGGGCGACGCGCACGATGTGGCCTGTGGGATTTACTGATCAGATGGGACACTTTCGACTATTGGACTTTGAGAATAATGTACCGTGCTTCTTGTGCAGCTCTGAGAGACGTTGCGGGTGTCTGCCGCTCATGGTCGACCAGACTCTCCATAGCTGTCGAAAGGCGTGATTAACCAAATATTCGATTTGTTGATTACTCGAGTGTTCTCACTCACCAGCGAAACGCGGGCAAACAGAGGCCCGGGAAAGGCAGCAAGAGGATGGAGAAAGAGGTTGTAGTAGGCTTTTCCGATGACATACGCCAGGAACTAGACGATGTTAGTCGACGACTCGTTCTTGATGATACTCAGTGAATACTGTATTAAAGACTTACTGCCGTCGCCAGCGTGGGAACCCACGGAATCTCCAAATCACGACTCAATACCTCCATGATGCGCGACGTTCAGTTGAGGCTCAACATCAACTCGTAAAGAAAGAAAGAAGAAGAAGAACCCCAACATGAAACAAACCAGGAACTTGAAACCTATTTCTACTCGTAACTAACACCCTCCCAGCATTGCGCACCGGCTTCGCTTCTAGTTGACACCGCCTTTTGTTCACAACCACCCCGGGAAGTCTGGCCGGCAACTTCCGCTTTTGGGAATGGCCGTCCGAGGGAGACTTGAACAATAACATCAAAGATCTACAGAGGACGAATTGCAAGCAAGAAACGAGATAAGAGCGTAAGTACGAAATAAGGAGTGGTCCCCTCTCCGTCTCTAAAAATAGGGTCACTCTCAGCTTTGAATTGTTTGTTTGTTTGTTTGTTTGTTCGGTCAGAACCTTAAACTCTTCGCGGTGTTAGCTTCAAAAATTTGGAAGCTGTCAAGCATCTCAGGCACTTCTGTTTTTGCCCCGGTGGAGAATGGTAGGTAGGGTCGTATGAATCACACGTGGGGAGCGGACTTTTGCGATTCAGTGTGTGCCAGGAACGCATATATTGTTCCTACGATCTTCAAATGTTTCTATGACCTACCTATTTCAGCGTGTGAAAAGTGAAGACCTTTTCCTATTCATTCAACTCCTCCGAGGCTCGTCGCGCCCGGTTGCGCGGGCCGGGCCCTTCCTAGAATGTCCGGCCGCCCGTAGAGTAAGCACTAGCCGGGTCAGTTATGCAGCGTGCGCAAACAACAGTCGCAAACAGTTGGGTCCGTGAGTGATAAAGCGTGAATCGACGTGAACCAACCTACATAAGAGCAATCCATCGGCTTGTAAGTGATGGGCCATAGTAGTAGATGGATAGCTCCGAGTATGCGCCGATTCGATGCGCCGTATGCACCGGGACGACTTACATCCCGTAACTTGGAAATAACAGTCAACTCTTCACACCAATCGCGCGACATATAAAACAAAGGCTTGAACCACTTAGACAACATATAAAGGCCTGTGCAGATGGGAAACCTGCGAGCCTGCGGCGCTATATATACCTGGCTAGATCCCGCTTACTACCGGCGCCGACCCGGGATTTGGGACCCGCTTAACTCCACCGGCTGCGAGGCGCGTATATCGGCATCATTATCTGCATTCCCACTTTCCGGATGAGGATGACAGGATGAAAGGATCGCCGGCGGGGACGATCGTATATTCCGTGCTTTCGTACACGTATGTACCTAGATAAAAAATGTCGATGCCAGCCGGAAGCAGTATGGATGCCGGCGGCACCTATGGAATAATTCGCTGCACGACGTCCGGATGAGTAGCATGACCTGCAAGCGATATTAATTGCCGACGTATCTAGAGTTTGACAGCTTTCAAATAAAGGACGATCCCTACTAGAGGACGCGTCGGGCATCAACTATCACGAGTGTTCCACGTTGGTACTTCGTAGATCTATAACTGGTATAGTTAGAACGGGGCCTAGGCAGATGTCGGTTGTTGTATAAGTTGGCAAGCAACTCCATTCTGAACTCTGACTTCGACACTCTGATCTCGACATGAAGGGCAATGGAGATACTCACAGCAACTTTCAACAACTCGGATCCGCACCCTTCATGTACACACTTTTGATTGAGATACCCAAATATCTATCCACGTCTATAGGGGAAGAAAGAGAAAAGGACAACATGGCTCATAAGATAAAGAAAAGTATTGAAGATCTTCAATCCCCATCCAAGACAAAACATATTAACATATCGGCCCCGCAGAGATTACATAGTCGGGTTCAAGTACCGCATCGTCGACTGACTCCAGATCTCGTTGCCACTCATCTGGAGTTCAAGACCCTTGAGGTAAGCCCTGATACCCGCGTTGTCAATCTTATCCAGAACTTGTTTCACGAGATTCTCGTGAATGAGCTCCCATTCCCGGCAGAGGCTGTACAAAATACGCTTCGAAGCCTCATTCGAGATCTCCGCTGTGCTGCTAAGCGTGCTGACTGCAGAGCAGAGGAAACCACCCTCAGCGTGCGCAGTCTGGGCAGCGATAACTTCCTTCTCAAAACTCCAGATGTCGTTGATAACAGACAGGTGCTTGGAGCAGTTCCTATCAACAGCCTTTGCAGCGGACAGTTGATCGGCAGGGATGTGGAGAGCCATTGAGAAGCGCATCAGAGACGCCAAGAGTCTGTTTATCTTGTTAGATAATATGAACTTGAGGTGAGAGTGTCACATGGACTCACGCTTTTCCGACATCGGCCTCACGGTAGTCGAGGTACTCCTTCAAACCCATGGGCTTCAGTCGGGCAGGGTCTGTCTGCGCCCGCATGAACTCAAAGGTGGGCTCGAGAATCTCATCGGCGAGCTCCCGGTCGTGGGCTCTCATGCTTTCCCAAAGGTCCCAGGTGATATATTCAACGGGGACACTGCGGTCAGGCTTGACGTCGCCACGGGCAATGGGCATCAACTTCTCGTTGTAAGCCTTTCCATCCTCAAGAGACATGTCTTCAAGGACATCTTGGCAGGAGATATGTGTTAGCGTCACATGACCCAACAACCCCTGATAGAAGTAAGTATACTCACCATCGATCAGGAACAAGACAGTAAGTAGGCGGCAGGCAAAGTGAATTCTGTCATCAAGTGCCCGGGGGTAATAATAGCACGTCACTTTGGGGAAACCGGCCCCAATGAACTTCTTGCGAGCCTGTTCACTCGGGAAGGGCCAGTGTTCGAGGAAGTAACCGTTGACCTCGGCGCTAACTTCGGGTTCGCGAGGATGGATCTCGGCCGTGAACCGAGAGCTAGGGAAGGCGACACCGGAAGACATTGTGAAGTTGAGATTAGAAATGATAGTATTGTGATTTGTAATGAAGAGAAAGAAAGGCCGAATTACTCGAAGATATGGTGTCTTGTATAAAGGATGCTGTTGTGATGCTGATATCGTGAGATCTCGAGTCCGAATGTTGCTGCTTTTATGACACTCAGATGTAAGCGCACATGGATCATGGATTTGAGCCGGCGATGCTCAAAATAGTAGTGACCGGTGCTCCGGAGCAGAATCAGGAAAGTTGACGCTCTTGCCGTGGAATTCATCCTTGACACATCAGCAAAACTTGCCCGAGGTACGGATTACCTGTGGGTCATCGCGGAATAGCTTAACCACTTCATTGACCCACGGGCTGGCAAGTACCTGATGTGGCAATGACCGGCCTCAGTATACATACAATAGAATCTATTATTTGTTGATCAGTAATATGGCACTTACAACTCATTCAAGAGTCCAGAATCGCCCAATATCTACTCACCGTCACGGATCTTCAGTATGTCGAGTCTTATCAGTGATTTGCGACTTCGAAACATAACGCTCGGCACCATGGACTCCGCCGTTCAAGGCGACTGGAACGTCCATCCCCCAAGGTCGATCGCTCTCCTTTGCGTCATTCTGGCAATCTTTACCTGGAAACTCTACGATTCTCTGACCGAAAAGACCTTGCCAAACGTCTTCTTTGTAGGCGGGTCTGGCAGACGACAAAGACAGAAGACTATCGATCTGTGGAAAGACTGCGTGAAGAAGTTGATCACATCCGGCTATGAGAACAACAAGAACGACTTCTACTATGTGCCCTCCCCTTTGGGGAACCGTCTGATGATCCCGAGCCGTTATCTCGAGGAGCTCAAGACGGCGCCTGTCGAGAAGGTCGATTTCGTCGGTACCTTCATTGCCATGTTCGACGGCAAGTACACTAGGATCGGCAGTAGGGATTTGATGCCGCCTAAAGTCGTAAGGGTGCTTCTCAACCAGAATTTGGCCGAGGTAATGCCCGATATTCAAGACGAGATCCATTCAGCTTTCAAAGATCACATGCCCTCATGTGCCGACTGGACTGAGGTTCCACTGGTCGAAACAATCAACTACGTCGTGGCCAGGGCATCAGCCAGAATGTTCGGTGGAGAGGCCCTGAGCAAGAACGAAACATGGATCAAGACAACACTCGACTTTGCAGAGGATGCCTTCATGGGGGCTGTGCGAGTAAAATCCATGTCAAACATTCTAAAGCCTGTCCTGGCCCGGCACACGAAAGAGGTTAGGGCGATCCACGCACACTACCGCTATGCCGAAGAACTGATCGAACCAATGCTTCGGGAGCGGCGTAAAACCGGCAAGAAGACAAACGATCTCCTATACTGGCTGGACTCTCAGGCAGAGGATCGCCATAGAAATTCCGGTTTTCTGCCGGATATCATGTTGAAGCTCAGCTTTGCTTCTCTTCATACTTCGGCGGCCGCATGCTCCCAACTTATCTTCGATCTCTGTGAAAATCCCGAGTACATCCCACTGCTTCGTGAGGAATATTCGGCCGTCATCGATGCAGACGGGAAGTTTGATAAAGCGGCCCTTGCTAAGATGCCCTTAATGGATAGTGTCCTGCGTGAAAGTCAGCGACGGAATCCTCTTCTCCTTAGTGGGTCTGCCACAATCCCTATCTTATAAGTTAATGCATGAAGCTGAACGAGTTCCCTACCAGTTACGTTTGAGCGAATAATCACGGAAGGATGGACACTTAAGGACGGTATCAAGATCCCCAAGGGGACCATGATTGGCTTCCCAGCCTATGCGGTGGCGATGGATCCGGAGATCTAGTGAGTTAGCCTGGTCCTCTGCTCTTTTTCTTACCCGATTCACTAACAAACGTTGTCCTAGTCCGCAACCGGAGAAATTTATCGGAGATCGTTTCGCTGCAAAGCGTCGACTGGACCCTTCGCAGCAGGGACGGGCACAGTATGTCGCCTGCAACGCGGAACACATGACGTTTGGGTATGGACGTCACGCCTGTCCAGGGTGAGTGGCTTTCGGGCCGTCCCTCTTCTCACAACCGTTGCACATATCGGTGATCGTGACTGACAGCTAAGCTGACATCGCGGCACAGTCGCTTCTTTGCATCGGATGAGATCAAGGTGATCATGGTCTACCTGCTGGAGAACTACGACTTCAAGTTCAAGAATGGGCAAGGAAGACCGCCGAGCATCCAGTATGAGACCCAGAATATCCCTAACCATGAGGCGCGGATACTCTTTAGACGTCGTTACCTACTAGGTAATTAGGGCCATTTTCATTGCACAAATCAGAGACGTGCATAAGGCCCATAAGACTTCGCGAAATGGGTACCTGAGGTATGAAAACGGGCTGGCCGGACAGCTGAATGCTGGTGTCTAGGTACTCGTAGAGTAGTGAGGAGTTGATGGAGGAGAGAAAAGTCCAATCAGTGGACAGATTCAGGCAGGAAATATGCTCAGCTGGTGCAGCTGGACCTGCCGATCTGGGGCGGAATTCGTCCGTTTGTCTTTAAGTCCGTACCGAGGCTCCCCTAATGATTACTAAAGTGAGATTTCGGCCCGACTCGGTCTGTTAGACTGTGGCGGTCCGCCCACACTTTAAAATCCGTATCAAACCCGACAAAAGTGAAGCATTTACCGTATTCATCACGTACTACAGAATATTCCGTATCTGAAGGAAACTCTGGCTGAAAAGGGGCTTTTCCGCATTTCAAGAAGAAGGAACTCGATTGCCATGGGGAGTCATACACACCTCTCGTAGACGTACGGTGTAGCATCTGGGTAGATACAGACGGATTACTTATCAACAGATAACTTGTTGGTTTGATGGCACCTGAATCGATCATTACGACCTAGTAGGCCGCCAAAATCCTGACTGACGTTGCGGTTGAACAACGCTCTCGTTGGAACGAGGGTCTTTTTTGTCTCTCAGCTGGAAGCTAACTGGAAGTTAGTCTAGGTAGTGTTAGTTAAAGAGCCTAAATGGCCTAAGTTAGCGGTGCGGACTTCTTTTACCGGACCCGATCCGGTCCCCGATCTGATAATGCAAGATTCGCGTGGCAGACCGGTACTGCCAAGAGAAGTTCCTTTCTGGTATTCCATGCACGAGATGTCTTTTCGTACGTATGTGTGTAAGAAGTAGGTAATTCATCCATGTTTGTCAGAACCGGTCTCCAATTGCCTCGTAGTAAGAAGAATCCTTCGGAGCATTCTTGAGTCTCATCCGTGTTCACCCCAAATCCCGGTGCAGAAAGAAACCGCAACGGCCGCCACAGTCGTGCATGAAATGGGCGGGAGTCTCCTTCATATACCTATTGCATCATTACGAGCTCGGTAACGAAATTCAAGCATTGCCGTTTTGTTGGTAGATATGACGACGGTTAAACACTCTTGAATCTGTAGACCGGGGCAGGGAACATGCAACGTTGCCGGCGCCGTTTGGCTCGCGAACCAACAACACGCTCACCTGCATGCCCCCTTGAGACCGGTGCATGATGCCCAGATACGCATATGTACGCAGTAAGTAATCAATTATTACCAGATAGCTATATTTGGGATTTATCCAGACATGGCATTTGATTGGTATTCCATACGAAGCATGAATACGAATAGGTAGCTGGCCTGCCTGCCTAGTACCAGTTTTGAAATATTCCAGACTCAACATCGCGGCATCGTCGGAATGTACTGTACCGGTACTTCCGCCATGGTTCCACTTCTTCCGGCACTGGGTCCCCGGTAGATGGTGACGGCACCAAGAGAAGCTAAAGATAGAAACCAAGCGATAATGGTGACATGATGAGAAATCAGGAAAATCATCCAGCGAGTTGTGACTCATAAAGAGCCTCAAGGACCATTCTACAATCTCACATAATGACTGGAAACTCTGGTCTCGATCCCATAAAGAAAGACAAACACTCCTGGCCCGTCCGTAGGAAACCCCTTCCGTTATGCAACTGATGCCGTATGTGTAACCGGTAAGTCGACGTCGAACGCCCGTTGTTCTGGCTCATGCAAATAAGCTGACCGGCACGGAGAGCATGAAACGCTCCGGGATAATTTCGCGAGCCTCACAGGTCCTGCCCATCACAGGATTTGCATGTACTCGTAGTTAACGCCACCGTACCCAGGGGACTCACCTCCAACGCTTGTAAGTCGCTCTGCCCAGGTATTTCGATTAGTGAAAGGTCGGTTCTTAGTCCTTATCCTGGATTGATATGTGCTTACATGGAATTGGAATTAGAGTCTTGGTCATGTTGAGCACGAGATCATCGCCTGCTTGTAATCAGAAATGTTCACTTGTCTGGAACGTAGCTGAACGGCCATACACAGTAGACCTGCCTGTCTTCCCCGCGGGTAGGGTAGAGTTGTATAATGCAACACGCACACGTGCGTGCCGCATTCTTGCTTGAGGAAAAAGCACTGCCCAAGGCAACATCAACTCAGAACCCGGGATTTGGTTAACAAGTCCCCTGCCTAGGAAACACACAAGGGTCCTGCTCAGCTCCACTGCAACCCAGCAACGCGAGACGAAGACGCAGACGAGGTTATTTAAACCTCGGACCAATGTGACCCCCAATCAACGACGCAACCAACCAAGACGGGAATCATAACGCGACCTTGTTGAGACCAACCGTTTCTTAATCTATTCGACGCCGTATCGACTTTTTTTTCCGTCCTACCCTACCTCAATCATGTTCCACAGCTGGACCTTGAAACCCGATGGAACCATCTCAGAACGCCCACGGATGTTTGATCCCGGTACGGGGAAGACGTCTTGTCCGCAGGCATGTGATCATTGCCGCCTGAAGAAAGTCAAGTGCACCGGCGAGAAATCGGGTTGTCAACGCTGCCAGGCGTTATCGAGGACATGTTCATATTCTCAACCTAGCCGAGCCCAGGTCCAAGCGGCTAGCCACAGTATTCGGACTCGTCGACAATACCGACGGCGATCTCCTGATTGGACTATTAACCAGGAAGAATCATCTCCCGCAGAAGATATCGTACTAGCAAACGACTCCAGCACCACACCGATATTATCACCAACATCTGTCAATACCGATTCGTCACAAACAACTTCCCCAGTGCAATCAAATGAAACCCCAACGGAACTGGGGTCACCTGAAGTTCCGCTGCTCCCATTAACATGGATAACGGAGGACATAGGGATGTGCCTCGACGAAGTGTCGACATCATTACCATTCGATACAGGCTTAGACGAATTTCTCTACTTCGGATCTGAGGTCGATCACGAAGTATACTCGAACCCGGTGATGATGGTATTAGAAGGGGGACAAGACGGGACCATCAACATACACGAGCACCCAGACCCTAGTGGTTTCTGGTTACCACCATGTTCAAACGATATAGAAACCCAACCTCAGATCCAAGGGCATCGTACTACAAATTCACTACCAATACCACCACGAATGACACACGATTACGAGAACTTCGCCGACCCATCACCACTCCTCCCCTCCCCATCAAGCTCAGACTCATCAAATCCCGACTCGTCAATCCCCGACCCAGCCACCTCCTGCCAATGCCCCCGCCGCATCATCCTCCTAATGGACGAAGTCGAAGACATGCTCCGCGAAGAAGCCGCCCCAAGCGCCAAAATGCCCGACCTAATGCTCGCGACCCTAAAAGAAGCGCTCAACCACATCCGCAGCATGCTCACCTGCGCCAAATGCACCATCTCGGTAGAAAACATGACGCTTCTAACCTTCCTCGTGGCGAACCTCTCCTGTCTCTGCCAATGCCTGTCAAAATTACTCTCCTGTGCACCAGCCTTACCAGCGCGGAGCCAGGAGGATAATATCCGTTTCCGGAATTACGCGATCGATACTGTGGTCGAGTATCATGCGGTCGTGGGCGGACTTCTGCAGTTGCAGGTGGGAGAACTGCATGCGCTGATTGAGCAGTTGTTAGATATTGCCAAGGAGCCTGAGACGAATGGCATGGTGAGACGATTGACGATTGCGAAGTCGATGTTGCAGAGGGTGGATCAGCGGCCCATGAGGGCTATTTCGGTTGGGTGAGTTACAAGGGGGGGTTGGAGCCGTGGTTGGGATTGAGGCGTTGGATTTCTTGGCTGTCGGCTGGTTACGACGGGATTTACGAGCGTGTATTATGTACGTTACGACTAGATGAGTCTCATAGATCTATTAGATATCTTTTTCTGGGAGTTACCAATTCAACCTCAACTTCTTGTCACGACTCACCGTTGTGATCATCAATGATCATGCATTTGAAACTCCAAAAATAAAGCCAATTGAGCGCTGATTAACTGGCCTAACCCATATAAATTCTCGGTTCTGTATTTCAGCGCGGTTACCGAGCCCTCTTTATTCGAATGCGTAGGAACTCGGTGCCGATCCCGTCACGGCCCGGCATCCTCATCCTGGCCGGAGTGTTACCGTTTTGGTCTTTGAACCCAGTTTTACTCAGCCTACCTGGTCATAAGTTGTGATCATATAGGTTCACCTGCTTCAGTCAATCTCCAAAGTGTTACTCATTGACCGCAGATGCCCAGATGGACTTCACCTGCATAGAGTCTTCTCTTAACGCGGAAGGTAAGCAGCTGAAGTTCCAAACAAGTCATCCCAAGAAGTGTAGAATCGAAAATGTAAATCCGGTCACGCCATTTCATTGCCGCCCGTTCACATGCCGAGTAGGCAGAGCCCCGTTCGGCTTATTCCTAACATGGACATGTCATGTAGATGTAGTCTTGGCATCATCCTGGTGTAAGTCTCGCGTAACGGATATAACATCTCGACAGCATATATGTTACTTGGCAGAAATTGAGGTTGAATGTTTCTCAAAGTCCTAGTTATAATCTTTATGACAATTATTGATTATTCATTCATAACAAGAGAGTTGATCAACTTCGAAGTGGCTTTGGTAGCCTGACTGGCAACGAGTCTTCGTAACTTCGTGGAACATCTGATATCTGAAGACGAAGTCTTGCTCTCGCGACTCGATTCCAATCATGGCAGATATAGCATATGCTATAGCACGTCTGGTGGGATTGGCTTTGGTCCCGGTATGAACACTCTCAATATCATCGGCTTCCATGATCCGTCTCGTCAGGATGAGCCTCACTAACATGAATGGTATCAGGTCGTCCTCGGATCAATCTACAAAGTCATCTATAATGTCTACTTCCATCCTCTATCCCGGTTTCCGGGGCCTAAGCTGGCAGCAGCGACAAATGTAGGTTCTCGCCTTTGGACCATGCAATGGGCTTGTCAAACTAAACATGTTCAGATCCCGTACTCGTCATGGTTTCTAGGCGGCAGGCAGCCCTTCAAGATGCTGGAGCTTCATCGCAAGTATGGTGCGTAAACCCCATCCCTCAACTTGAGCAAACCACTAACAGTATGCATCAGGCCCCGTAGTACGCACAGCTCCAAACGAGCTATCCTTCAACACAGCACAATCCTGGAAAGACATCTACGGGTTCCGCGATGACCGCAAAACCTTCATCAAAAGCGAGTTCTACGACGGTGGCAGCTTCGCCGCGCACGGCGTTCATTCCATCGTCAGCGAGCGCGATCCCCGCGTGCACGGGAAGATGCGCAAGCTATTATCGCACGCCTTCTCCAACCAGTCGTTGAACGAGCAGGAATCACTCATCACGAAGACGGTGGATTATTTCATCAAGCTCGTTGGTACAAGGGGTGCCCCTGAGACCGGAGGCTTCGATATTGCTAAGGCGTATGAGATGATGACGTTTGATATCATTGGGGATTTGGCGTTCGGTGAGACCTTCAAGGCCCTTGATACGCGTAAGTCCTGGAGATCTTCCTCTTTCCTTGTAAATTTGCTGAGCAAGATCACGTAGCAAAGCCGCACCCGTGGATTTCGATCACAATGGGCGCCTTGACAAAGGGCGCTTTGGTCGATACTTTCAAGCGGTTCCCTGCGCTTGCTGAGATCTTCAAGTTCATTTTCTCCAAGCAACTTGCCAAACTGATTAGCGACACTCAGCGGAATGAGGATATGGCGATAGAACTGATCAGCCAGTGAGTATTCCGGAGTCAGGGTCATATATATTTCAGAAACTTTGAGACTGACGATTGGAATAGGCGCATAAATCGCAACACTAATCGAAAGGACTTCTTCACGCGCATCCTCGAGCATCGCGGTGATGATCACGTAGCTTCAGACATCGAGCTGGCAGCGCATGCTTCAGACTTTGTCCTAGCCGGCAGTGAAACCACGGCAACGGCCTTGTCAGTTACGACTTACTATCTCCTCCGAAACCCTTCGATATGGAAGCGCCTCCAAGACGAGGTCTTCTCTTCTTTTTCCACCTACGAGGAAATAGACAACGCCTCGACTGTCGGCCTACGGTATCTTGTTGCTGTTCTTACCGAGGGAATGCGCATGTACTCGCCGCTACCATTTGCTTTGCCTCGCGTCGTCCCGAGGGATGGTGCTACCGTTGATGGGCATTTCTTGCCGCTGGGTGTGCGTAACCTTTTTCTTACCCCTTTTCCGTGATTGAAAGCGAACTAACGTGATCACTGCAGGTTATTGTTTCGACCAATCCATTTGCCTCTAACATGCACGAAGCCAATTTCAACGATCCCTTCGCTTTCAAGCCCGAGCGATGGCTCGGCGAGTCATCTGAAAGAGATATTCTCGAAGCCTCTCAGCCATTCTCATTAGGAGCTCGGGGATGTCTAGGTCGCAAGTAAGTGATGCCATCATGATCCTGCCTTTTTCCCACATCTGACAACTTTCCAGTCTTGGATGGATGGAGATGCGCACAATACTGGCCAAGCTGGTCTGGTCGTATGACCTTAAGTTGGTCGACGATTCCCTTGACTGGCATGGCCAATCCCGGATGCACACACTCTGGCAAAAGCCGTTGCTGAAGGTTGTCGCAACGCCACGGGCGACTTCGACGACGGCGCGGCGCCGGCCCTAAGATAGAAAACAATCCCGATTAGGAAGTCGCCGAGCAGCTGAGTATTCAATGTAAAAAAATGTCTAGTGTAGACTCATATAAATTTGCGATCTATTAGAGTGAATTTCAGCGTGTTCTTGTTAGAAATTATCAGTCTCAGTCGTCTTTTACCAATTCACTTCATCAAACTTCGTCGTCGCGATTTCGCATACTCGTTCAACATGGCTGATATCAAGATTCGAGAGGATTCTTTGCCAAGACTGGATGGCAAGGTCGCGTTGGTTACCGGTGATTGCACCTTTGATGCATCTTCTTCCTATTGTTACCATGCTTGCTAATCAAATCCCGTGCAGGTGGAGCCTCGGGTATCGGAGAGGCAGCAGCCAAGATCCTACTCAGCAAGGGAGCGACCGTACATGTTGTGTGTCTGAAGGAATCGATCCCCTCGAAGTTGAGCCAGGACGACGGATCAGCTCGCCTAAAGTACCACGGCTGTGACGTCTCGGACTGGAAATCCCTTCGGGGCATTTTCGCAGATATCGGACATGTGGATTTTGCCTTCGCCAATGCAGGCATCACGCAGTCTTCGGATTATTTCGCTGACTCGCTGGACGAGGATGGATTACTTGCTGAGCCCGAGTGGAAGAGTGTCGTTGACACGAATTTCATCGGTGTGCTCAACACAGTCAAGCTTGCATGGAGCACGATGCGAGCCAACAAGACCGCGGGTAGCATTGTGATCACGGCCAGCGCTACAGGCTATTCGCCGGAGCATTCCCTTCCCGTCTATTCGGCCACGAAGGCGGCTGTTTTGGGGCTCATTCGCTCGTTACGCTCCATGTCAACGGCCACCGAGCCCAACATTACCATTAACGGGGTTGCTCCGGCTGCAACCATAACGGGACTTCTGAGCCCTGAACTAGCTGAGCCCATTATGGCAATGGGTCTGCCCGTCAGCTCGGCACATCATGTGGGCTTAGCATTAGTCTACTCAGCGACGGCTATGCAAGATCGATCTGTCGAAGTCTACGGCCGCGAGACTGAGGCGCGCGATAAGTGGAAGAGTGGTCAGCGCTGGAACGGGCGTGTTCTGCTGACGCTCGGCGACAAGTACACTGAGATTGAAGAACCCTTGTCAGATCTGCGGCCCTTCTGGTTTGGTCAGGAGAATCTTGCTTTGACGCAACTTCAGCAAAGAGCCACTGATTTCCGTGGAAACTGATCATCATCGAGAATCGTTGCGGAGTATGATCCGTATAACGGATCACCGTTACATGGCGCCGTTACCAGGGTCCCCCGCAGCTGAGGCTGCAACCGAGGCCGGGCATTTCCATTTCTGAGGATGACCTCAGATGCTAAGCAGGCTGCTTTGTAAAAATACCCGGTTATTTCTCATTTGAGTCAGGACTGCCTAATCGGGGGAGTTGTTATTCTTTGACATTGAAGCAATTGCATATACTCACCTGCACGATATTACAAATCTCGTTGTTATTCGGATGGAAGAGCGAAGAATGGTGAATCAGCTGTCAGATTGTTAGTAGTTAGTTGCAGAACAGACACCATGAGTTCTCTTAGATTCGAGCGAAGCCATCATGAAGTCCATAGATATAAATCCTCGCTTCATCACCGACTTCATGTAAAAATCTGTGCCAACTCAACAACACAACTCAACAACTCAACTCAACCTTATCCACCTCCTTGATCAACAGCCTCCACCATGCCTAGCTTCAACGTAGACACCAAGGTCGATGAGGTCATCGAAGCTTTCGGGGTGAAAGTCCCTGGGAAGACTTGTAAGTACCTACACCACTCCTGGCATGATACTCAAAAGAGCACCATGCTGTAGTCGATGATGGAGTCTGTTGCTGATATTTACCACCAAGTCGTGATCACGGGCCCCAGCGCCGGCGGAATAGGCGCAACTGTGGCCACGGCCCTCGCCAAAGCCAACCCCAAGCATCTTGTTCTCGCTGGACGTACCCTTTCTAAGATCCAGCCGATTATCGACGAGATCGCAAAGATCAACCCGGCAACTATCGCATCTTTCGTGGAGCTCGACTTGTCTGACCTCTCGTCGGTGCGACAGGCGGCCACTAAGATCAAGGAAATCGTGCCTGACGGAATCGATGGACTGTACAACAACGCCGGTATCATGGCCCCACGAGAGTTCAAGAAGACCGTCGATGGTGTCGAGATACAGTTCGCTACCAACCATCTTGGCCACTTTCTTCTCAGCAAGCTTCTGTTGCCAGAGGTCGCAAAGGCACGTGGTATTGTAGCAAACGCTACCAGTCGATCTTGGACACTGGCCGATCCAGACTACGACAACGTTAACTTCGATGTAAGTCTTGGGGAGTGTGCTCATGCAACATAGGAAGAGCAACACGCACGCGAGTACAAGCTCGGGATGAAAACATGCTGACGGAGTCTTGGGGACACAGGACGGCAAGACCTACCACGGCTGGATTGCCTACAGCCGCAGCAAGACCGCTAGTATTCACTTCAGCAAAGCATTTGCGAAGCGAGCGGAAAAGTTGGGAGTATCCGTCTTCGCGGTTGATCCTGGCAGTATGTCCATTAAGCCGATTCCCAGTCGATCAATTTTAACATGATCTTTTAGTGGCCATGGACTCTAATCTGACGAACAACTCGGGCATTGATGATGCCTGGTTTGGCGAGGGGTTCCGTATCGCCCTCGAGAGAGGTGGTGGTGAGTACTTAACCCTCCCTCTGTCCTTGATCCCGTGTACCAGGATAAAAGAAACGGTTGTTGACATAAACTCGGAAACTTAACAGGCAAAGTCCCTGAGCAGCCTGTCATCAACATGAAGCAAGGAGCTGCTACCCCTGCCCTAGCTCTTCTGGATCCAAGCATTAGAGGTAGGTTGATTGAGCCTCCCTTTGTTTCGAGGATCAATACTCATAACTTTCCTATAGCCACGCAAGGCGCCTATCTTGAAGAGTGCCAGATTCGCGATGAGAAATTAGCCGACTATGCCAAGAGCGAGGAGCAGGCTGAGAAGTTGTGGAAGCTGAGCGAAGAACTGATCGGAGAGACCTTCTCTGTGTAAAATATAAGTCGACATTGTTTTCGAGTACCTTTCAAGGTTGGGGACCTCAGCGCGATAGCCTCAATGAAGCGATTATAGTCAGTAGAATGAAAGGTTGAACTAATAAAAGCCCCATGCATTTCGTCGCAACACGAAACCTCGTAGTGATTTGGTGGTGTGTTCCGCACAATACGGGTGTGGTAATTGCCGCATTCGTGCACGATATTACCCATTCTTCATCCCATGCAAGGCGTTTCTTAGTCTCGTCACGGAGGTATTAAACTGCGTTGCAAGCAACACATCTCCTCAAGGGAACTCGATTGTTGAGGGTTAACGCCCCCGTTCCCGACTCAACAGGTGGACCGGCCCAGCACGACCAACGGACCAAGCAGAACTCTAGATACCACCAACTAGGGATAACACGTTGAAGTTGGCAATGATAAATCCATTTGCGAGTTTGTGAGGGGGGAGGGTTCACTGCAAGAGCGAAGTTCAATCCCGTTCATTCCTCGACGTTTGGGGGAAAGGCGGGGAGATGCACAGCACCAGAAACTTGGAAGCCTGGGCGGGAGACTGGTGGATCGGATAAGGAGAAGTGGGCGCCTGTGGCGTCTGTGGCGCACCCTCCGATCCCGGCCAATACCCAAAGGACTGATGTGAGGAGTGAGCGAGGATTATCGTACACGACTGATGCCGTCACGAGGCGGTTTGTAATGGTATCATCGTGGGCAGGCAGACTGCTGAGTTTGTACTGCTGAATGTTCAGAGCTCACTCGCGCGTTACTATGAGATGACGGCGCGTCAGAGGCTCTTACCCCCTGAATTGTTGAGGATTCACAAACGTCGTGATTGTTCATGGTGTTCGCCGTCAAGACATTTTACCCGATATCTTTGGCAATAATGCTGCGAGTCCAAAGGCCTAAAGGCGACGAAATTCAGAGGTGTCATGTTTATTCATGGTGACCATGATCGAGACCGTGAATTGTTCTTCGGCCACGCGAGGATGAGATGTTCAAGTTTAGCCATTTGCAAGGCGACCGGCACACCTCAACCAGTACTCGTAGACGCTGCAAATTCCCTATGCCATTTCGTCCTATAGTATGAGTTGGTCGTTGGCAAGAGTTCTTCCAGCGCGATGAACCCAAGGTGAATCGCGAGAGGAACGGTGATTCCAAACAAGTCACGCCAGCTGATCCGCACGGGTTCACGATGTTGGGGGCTGACGATTCTGTAGTGAATGTAAGTTGAGTCAACAATTCCACCTACCCAATAGTTCGGAATTCCATATAACATGTCGATGTCGATCGATACTCATTCACCGGTATGTCCAACTGGCCAAGCCATTACCAATCATGCCGATTTCCAGGGCTGAGCTCGCGTTATTTTGGCAACCGAAGGCCGTCGTCTTCGACCTTCTCTCTGCTCTTTTAGATTCTGGGAGTCTCTGGCATGCTTCCATACCACCGGGTACGAAGGTTACCAGTCAAACTTGGCGTCAAAAATATCTCGAATTTACCCGTCAGACAGGGGCTTATATGCCCTATGAGGATCTAGTCAAACACGCGGCGCATGAAGTCGGGTTGCCACCATCGGCAGCAGAGAATCTCTTTGATTCATGGAAGAATCTATCACCGTGGCCCGAAACCGGCGGCATACTACGCGCTCTGAGGATGAAAGGGTGTAAGCTCGGAGTGGTAACGAATTGCTCGAAGGACCTTGGGCACCTCGCTGCGCATAGGGCTGAGAAAGCCGCCAGTGAAGAATTCACCTTTGATGCTATCATGACGGCTGAAGAAAGCGGCTTCTTCAAGCCCAAAAAAGCGGCATACGATGCCATACTGGCTGCAATTGGTCACCCGCCGTGTGACGTGTTATTTGTTGCTGGTAGTGCTGAGGAAATACACGGAGCCCTCAGTGCTGGCATGAGAGTTGTTTGGCACGACAAAGGTGACCTGACCATGGAAGGTAAAGCAGTGGCATCCAGCGACTCTCGGTCACTGGATCAAGCTTTGATGCCTTTCTTGTATTGACCAAATCTATTTGCCCAACGATCCAGGCGGAGAAATAGGAGTGTCTGAGTTGCGGTTGTTGTCGGTCTTCTTTGTTACCCTAAAAATCAGCTATACGTAGGGGGTCGTTAGAAAATCCAGATTGGGCCAAGCTGAGGCAAGGTCGTTTCCTCCACCGACCTACTCCTTAACCAATGGAGGCATGGATTTGAACGGTGATAATGTTCTCAGCCGAAACGTCAAAGCTAGAGGTCCAAGATTCGATCTCTGACAAGCCGGGCCATCTCGTATTTCATAGACTGTATTCGTCTCTTTGGCCGATCGCGTCGAACTAAATGATCACTTTAATAGGTATTTAGAGACTGAGATGCTGCTACGTCTGAACCAAGTGGTCGTGGGTAGGAGCTATGATGTTGGAAATCGGATCACAATTCAAGTCTGATGAAAGTGGCGTATGCATTTATCGGTTCATTGAATGCATCGGACCCACTATGCACGTATGCGGGCTATTTATCGCGTTTTCCAGGATAACGATAGGTCGAGGGCCGCTAGAGCGAGCGCGTCTCCACTCCATCTTTCCGAATCAGGGCTACGGCGCACAGCACCACAATTCAAGAAATTCCAACTCTTTTCTACGTAATCCACCCAGTCCCGTCCACCACGCCAACGACACACCCAAACACTTGGTCGCAAAGCATCTTCCGCAGAAACCACCATCTCGGATCACCCCCAAGTTCGATTCACGAATCGCCAATATGTCTCACGAGTCCGTTTGGTACAGCCGCCCCCGCAACTTCGGCAAGGGCGCCCGTCAGTGGTATGTGGAGCGAATCGTCCCGTCGGTTCATCGTGTGTTGTCTCGTCGCTAACAGAGGCGATCTCGTCCAGCCGTGTCTGCACCCACAAGGCCGGTCTTATCCGCAAGTATGGCCTGAACCTCTGCCGTCAGTGCTTCCGTGAGAAGGCCAGCGACGTCGGCTTCATCAAGGTAAGGCGGGAAACCAGGGTTGGCATCTCCTTCAGCCACGACGCTGACCAGCCCAACAGTACCGGTAAATGGTGCCAGCCTCTTCCGACTCGATATCCTCCGATACACTACCATCGACACCCTCTCGCGAATGATCTGGAAGCATGACGCTTAACCTCGCCGTGGAATAATGGGTGGCAAGCCTTGCCCAATCGTGTTTGGCCTTATAAAAATAAGGGAACATGGACATGGAAAAAGGGAACGAGGGTTAGGGTTAACATCACGAGCAATGCCGATTCCTTGATACGAAAGCTTCTCCTGCCATCAATCGTGTGACTTGTTTCTTCTACCGAGTCTCGTTGTGCCGAAAATTCCATGCCCAGTTCTTGACAGATACAGCAACCACCCGCCTTCTCCTGGACCAAGTTCGAACCAAATATCCCTCTCAGCAGATATCAATCGAGTTGATTATCGCCTCTCATCAGTCTCAATTCGCTTGCCAGCCCGTTTCTGACGCCTCTCGATGATTCCCCTGAATCCGGACGATTTGTTTTGGGCCCATGAAGCACATCCGGGCGCTTTTCTGCTACGTTCCATCGATACCCAGACTTACGAGAATCTCGCCACTTGGTGAGCATCATACGAATCCGTAGATGGATTTGGCATCGCTGTGTCTGCCACCAGGATAATTGCGGATTTAAAGTCGATCGATACACGAACCCGGAGAGTCCTTGTAGTGCGCTATTGTTTGAATCTTTTTGCCACCGCCAGTAATTCATGGACAGTTTGACCGCTCTCCGGCCGTCGTAGAATGCCGCTCAGTGATGACCATGACCATGATCATTATTTGGATCGTAGTTGATATATCCAACAGGGGCATTCCACCATCCTCAATTCAATGACCGCTACCGGGTGATCGTGAACGCTAGTAGTAGATATTCGTACTTGACGTGCCTAATCTCCCTGAAACGGTAGACTTCGTAGGCTGTCCGTCTTGAAACTGTCATTAATGTCTTCGTTGGCCGTATCATGTGATTCCATATCAACTTAGGTACGTACCGCCCTGGCAGGCATGGAAAGGATGCATCGGCCAGCTAACTTAGACCGCATCGGCTTTGCACATGATGAGGAGAAGTGTCGTCTCAACCCCCAGTCATCAGTCTTGTGGCAATTCATCAGGTTAAGACCATAACGAACAACGCCACCGTATGGATGCTTCTATCTATGTTCTTAACATTTGGGAATTCCTTTGAGAGGATGACCTTCTTGTGTGCAGGCGTATGAACTCAAGTTCTGACTTGACCTTTCAAAGTCGCTTTCTCTTCATATTAACAGGATCGATAATAACTGAGAAAGGAGCACCTAGCCTCAAGCCAGTTGACATCGTGTATGAGATAAATCGTGCATGATCTCATCTCATGCATTGATCTTAGCCTGCCTTGATACAACGATTGAGAGAATCAACCAAAGCAGCCGAGTCAACCGTAATCGTACCTCCCAGTGTACTCACTTATTACTCGCCTTACCGAATAATGGCTCACAGACTTAACGGACGGGCCGACTCAGTGCGACTCGTGAGTACTTGATTCAGTCAACCGCACAAGTCTTCACACTTCGCCCTCCTTCATCCTCCAACAAGTGAAAGTAATCAATGAGAAACATAAGCATAAGAGAATTCTCTCACGGGTACTATATTTTGTACTACGGCAACATGTTCGGTGCCGCTAGTAAAATGCACCTGTGACAGGAGCGAGATGCCAGTGGTGGAGGGAGAAGTGGATGGATGGATGAGAGAGCCAGCTGATTCTAACGAGCCCGGACTCGAAGATACACCCACCCGATACTTTCCAGGTACGTCCGGAATACCCAGAGTTAACCAACGGGATACAAGTCCTTTGTATTTGCCTCCAGAATGTGGATGTAGCCGGGGCATGTGGTTAGAAAAAGCTCAAAGTTCCCAAGGACTAGAAAAGTACTTGAGAAGTATCCGTGAATATTTTTGCTACCGAGAATGTACGCGGCATGAGGCAAAAGTCCTGACCCCTGTCCAAGTACCGCACTAGAGCGAAGATCCACAGACTTTACTTTATGTGGTACAGTGGCATATTTTGTCACTTTGGGCAGGCACGTCGATACATCTCAGCAACTGCACTCGAGTGGGAGTGGCAGTCATGGCAGGCACTGGGAGGAGGAATAAGAATGCGGGAAGGGTCGTTGTGTATTCCGTATGGCAGTGCCATCACTAGCTGAATCTTCTGGTCTGCCTGCTAGACTTGCTTCTTCCTCTCTACATCATCAACATTACTACCGGCCGCTTGCTTGCATCTCTTTGGTCTGCTATCCAGTTTATCCCCATTCGTCTACGAAGTAGCCAGTGGATTTCGCGTTAGTGCAGGTACCTGACCAGGGCATCGAACTTCCCCGTCACCCCTTGTACCTGAGTTAGACCTTTTGGCCTCGCTTAGGGCGTTTTCTTTTCTTTTTTATTGAGGAGAAACACTGGGAACTCCGGACAAGCACTTTTACTACCTTAGCCCGCAAGAGAAAATTTCATAGTTAACCTTCAGGTGAGCCTTGCCTGCCTACTTATTCATTTAAGTACCGTTATCTAGGCTACTGTCGGTTCTCGGTTCTCCTTGCCGCGTTCCAGGAAAGATATTCACTCCGTCGTGGTTTATTCCCGTGAACACAATCCGTTCACATATTCTCATAACTCAGAAAAATGGCTGATCCCGTTGATGCTTCTGCGCCCGAGGCGGCGCGTTCCGCCGGAGTGGCATCTAGCAACTGGCGCGACGCGTCCAGCTGGAGGAGAAATGACGCTTCGCCCTTGCCCCCGGCGCGGCCGACAGGAGGCTTCACTCAGAACCGCATGTCGTGGCGCGACAGACAGGCGCCGAAGAGGGTGAACGAGGACGAACAGCAGGCGAATGGCGGCCCGTCAGACTATGCGCCGCACAGCCGTCCGTACGACCGGGTGCGGACGATCAAGTCGCATCAGAAGGACGACGACAGCGCGGCCAAGGCCATTGCGGAGGGTAGACGTATCTACATCGGCAACTTGCGCTACCAGGCGAAGCCGACTGATATTGAGGATTTGTTGAAGGCGAACGACCTCGGTCACTTCAGTAACATTCACATTTCGATCGATCCCTTCACGGGCCGGAATCCCAGTTACTGTTTTGTCGAGTTCCCTGATGCGGAGTCGGCGCAGACGGCTATGGCTACCCTGGAAGGCAAGGAGTTACTTGGTCGCGAGGGTAAGTTTTCTCTAATTTTTCATTTCTGAATCATGCAACTCGGCGTGTCCAAAAACCCCACAAATCTATTCTTCCTCCAAATGCTGTCCAATACTAAATTTATGCTCTATAGTGAAGTGCAGACCCTGCCAGCCAAAGGGCAGCGGAACGGGCGGTAAGCCCAGTGATGCGCCAAGCCGCTGGGGCCAATGGGGAGGAGGTGAGAACGAGGGCGACGACCAGTCGAAGCCCAAGTACTTTGACCGGTATCGTCAGGACTTCACCGGCAAGCGTCTTTACGTTGGTGGATTACCGCGGATGCACGACCAGGCGACGAATTTCGAGGAGATGACCGAGCTCTTCAAGGATTTCAAGCTGTAAATCCCCCTTTTCCCCCATTCTTTGTGTGCTATCACTGACGCCCGGTAATAGTGAGGCCATTAGTAAGCGTGTTTCCGCCCACGAGAGCACAAGAGAACTCGCGGGTCATCACGACTACTGCTTCGTCGACTTCGCAACGTCTGAGCAGGCCAAGGAGGCTATGGAGCAGTTGAACGGCACCGTTTTCAGAGGCGATCGTCTGAAGGTGTCCACCGCGAAAGGCCGCTCCAATAAGTGGAGGGAGCGGGACGACCTCGACAAAAAGAGGGGTTTCGACCGCCTTGAGGCGCCCCTGAGTCGAGCTGAGCCTACCAAGGAGTAGAGTTTAATCTAACGAGGATCTTAGAGATCTCTGTATCAGTTTCATAGAGACATATCGAATGCTTATATATAAGGGGTTCATTCAGGTCTCTTGCAATAAGTCATTCATAGAACCAATGGAAACTGTCAGACCGATCTGAATTATAAACACCCAGGAACTCCTTCGCTACTACCTTATCACGATTCGAGATGTCTTGGATTTGAATTTTTGTATATTCGATATTGACCCTTTTCACAGCAACCATGCGTACCAGAACGTATCGCCATTCGGGACCGCCGTCATGCAGAAACCTACCCGCTACCAATTAACCCATTCCCAGCCCATCGCCATAAACCTACCATGCAACCAGCGCCTTACCCAGCTACCCAGAAGAGACGAAATAATAGCAGTCAACCCAACATCATAACAATTTAAACACGGCTTCTACCGGGAAATACTCCATCTCCACCCTCCCAACCCCATCCCTAAATCTCGCTCTCAGCATCTTCAATCGCGAATCATCCGGTCTCCTTGTCCTTCTCCGAGGTCCTTGGTCAACAAGGATTCTCCTCCCATCGGAAGCGATATAACGCCAGCACTCACCGCAGAGTCCGTCCGTTTTTGTTTTATGGCCCCGTATATCACGACTCACGCGCGACAGGTTTTCATATACGTGTCCGCATTCGAAGACGCGGAGGGTGATGCCTTGGGCGCGATCACTTTTGAGCGTTCGTCTTTTGGCGGGTTTTAGACAAGCGTATTTTGTGTTTGCGGGCGGGCTACGCGCGCGTCTGTTTGGTGATTTTGGTGATGTGGATGGCATTTTGATTTGATTCGATTCGCTTCGTTTGATACTTACCTGTGGCTAACCGCTGATGCGAATGAGATTGACCCCTGGGTTTCATGCTTCTGAGACCTACATTTATACCTAAACACAGAGATAAAGACGTTGTTTCGCGACAATGTTCTTTCTGTGATCACGATTTTCTTTGTGAGTTGACCCCTTGTTGGATTGATTGACAGGGGTCCCCGCGAAGACTTCATTCAGACCTTCCTCTTTAGAACTGGGGTCGATTGTCTGATCTGGGGGATTTGGCGTCAACAAACGGGAGGATCTTTGAATGGTCTTACGGACAAAGATCTGTGAACTACGACAACAGCAAAGAAATTCACATTGTCCGGAGTCTTGATCCGTGATGACGAGGCGTATCAATCAACAGCAGGACATGCCTGCACAGCTGCGAGCGACAGAAAGCTTACCTGGTCGCATGTATTCCACGGCCTTCGGGATCACCGTGCGTCCCAGGAACGAGGACAGCGCATCAAGCGCGGCGCCCAAGAAGTCCCGCTACACGATCATCAAAACTACCCTTCTGATTCCCGGAAACGGAGAACCAATGCAGAACAGCGCGTTAGTCATTGAGAAGAAACTCATCGTCTGGGTCGGATCACAGGACACGATACCCCGCGAATACACAGATGCGCCACACAAACAATTCTTGATCCCTGCCGTGATGCCCGGTCTCTGGGACGTACACGCACACTTCGGCGGTGAGCCGCCTGATACGTCTAGTGGGGATCAGGACGCCATGTTTCTCCAGCACCCTGCTACGGCTGGTGCACGGTTGACGAAGGGCTGCTGGGAGGCGCTTCAGCGCGGATACACGTCGTTGCGCGATGTCGCTGGGTACGGATGCGAGATCGCCCGTGCAATTAACGATGGCAGCATCGTCGGACCAAACGTCTATTCCTCAGGCGCATGTCTGAGTCAGACGGGTGGTCATGGCGATATGTTCACGCTCCCAGCTGGCGACATGCATCTAAATCATGGCTTATCGAGCGCACATCCAGGTCACTGGGGATCAACGCAGAGCTTACTTGTTGATGGCGTCGACGAGTGCAGACGTGCCGTCCGTCTACAGATCCGTCGCGGCGCAAAATGCATCAAGATCTTCGCGAGCGGCGGCGTGCTATCACTCGACGACGACCCACTGTACGCGCAATTCAGCCCCGAGGAACTCGATGTCATCGTGCAGGAAGCTGCACGCCAGGGACGCGTCGTCGCGGCTCATGTCCACGGAAAACCGGGCATCCTCGCCGCTGTGAAAGCGGGCGTGGCGACGGTCGAGCACGCGTCGTTCGCAGATGAGGAATGTATCCGCCTAATCAAGCAAAAGGGGACCGTGTACGTCGCAACGCGCACAATCGTAGACATGCTACTCAAGAGCGGGGGTAAGGGGTTATCGCCGTATCAATGGGAGAAGGCCCAGCTGTGCGGCAGCCATCACATGAGAGCATACGAGATGGCGATTGAGGCCGGCGTCCCCATTGCGTTGGGGACGGACACGTCTCCTGGATTCAACATGGCTAAGGAGCTGGAGTTTGCCGTGCAAGCAGGTCTGAGCCCGCTGGAGGCTATCAAGGCTGCGACGGCGAACGGACCGTTGAGCGTGGGCGCTATGGCGCCCAAGACGGGGCAATTGAGGGTGGGATATGAGGCGGATGTGCTGGGGTTGATGGAAAATCCCGTCAAGGATGTGAAGGTATTGCAGTATAAGAAGAATATCGCGTGGGTTTGGAAGGGCGGACACTTGTTTAAGGGGCCTGGTATTGGGCCTTGGGGTGACGACCCTTTCAGTTTGTACGAGAAACGATGAAGGACAACGGGATGAGTTCGACGGGAGCGATGAGAGCATCTTCTTGCTGGCTGAGTCTCCATAAGCGAATGCGTGTTTAGAGACTATATTTGTTATGTGAATGGGACATGCCTTTAAACCATTTTCAAGTTACGGATATAGCAATTATGAACGTCTAAACCAATCCCATCAAAGGGTGCATGCATAACCAAAGTAACATTCCTCAAACGCGGCTCTAATGAGCTGAGAGCGGGTCGTGTGGGCCTCTGCAAATAGGAATAATCAGCGTGTAAGAATCTCATTCATCATCGCCAACAATTCCGAATCTCACAAAATTCCCGTGTGCAGCCTTGAAACAAGGCGTAGATTTGGTGATTTGTCTACCAAATGAGTTCCCATGAAAGCCACACGGTTGAGAAATGATCAGTAATCACCCTAAACTCGTCCACGTTCTCGCTACCATGAAAACACCACGGCGTTTTGTTCACTCTCTGATCAAATCCCGGTGATGAGACACGCAATTGGAGCATGAACGAATGCCTCGAGGGAGCCAACATGACGGGCGGAAACTAAGCTAGGATAATCGGCATCTATATGGATTAGACGAATGAGCTATAACTGAACCCGGTTCGCAGCCCAGCATGGACCTCTCTTTCTCATCGCTTAACCGGCAAGTTTCGTCGTTGCCAAGGACTCTGCTTACCTACGCAACTGGGAACTCCCTTTCCACGACAACTCAAGACATTGAGATCATCGCCCTAGTCCCAAAAAAGGGGGAGGAGCACGCAGGACATCGCCGCTTAGGACTCCACATCTCAATTGCCGCTTTCGATTCGCCCGCAGGCTGAACAACAGCCTCCAAGGACCAGGTTTACAAAAAATCTCAGGCGGGGATCTTCAACTATTTACGCTACAAACAGCGTAGTTCCGTACCATGGGTTCTCATGAAGGGGAGAAATAGTGATCTTCTTTCTTCCTGCCCAACTCGACTGTCAACTCTGCATGCAACCCCACACATCTAACGTCATCGGTGAAAAGCAAGGGGCGGCAGAGGGCCGTTGGGCCTCGAAAGCCTGACAAAGGAGGCTCCGAGAAAGACTGCAAACGCCCCCCTCTCTTGAGGAGTTACGGAGGCCTCTTCTCGATGGGTTAGGTACCGGCCTGGTTGATAAAGACTTGGGCAGAAATTAGAAGTCCATGGTACGCATTAGAGGCGGGAGACACGACAACGTTTTCCCGAGTTAGGCAAGCTGGGCTAAGCACTTGCTGGCGCCCTTCGACAAAAAGAGGCCTGATCGTACAAGGGTTCGCGCTCCCTGTTGGGTTGTCATCTATTAGTTCGACGCGAGCTGAAAGACTTACGTTGCTGCGTAGTCCGGATCAAGGTCGACGGCAGAATCACCATTTGCCAATAGTACGCTTAGTGTGCAGTACGGGATCTGCTCTCAAGGACGGACGCGGTAATACCGTCGCGGCTGTCGCGGACCACCACCAAAGCTCTGACCCGTGGCACTCATTTTCTCTGAAACGGCCAACAACGACAATGCTCAGACTTCTCTGACATCATGTCGGGCTCTCTGCAAGATGCCTTGATTTTCTGCTGTTGTGGTAGCATTTGACGGAACTGGAAGGAAGTGAAAAGAATCCTACGCGTCAGCGTGTATTGCGATCATCTCGATATCACGCCAGGAGACCATAGTGACAGGTATACTGCGACTCTACAATGATAGCAGGAATGTCACATGCTAATACCGCATGAAGTTAATGTAAGGGCATCATGAAAAGTAATCCGTAGCTGTGTAGGCAAGTGGAGACCTCTTGGTAGGTGTATCCGAAGCTTTGGGCCATGTCTCTACTCAAAAAGACTAGGAAGAGGGAGATCGACAGCGGGACGGTAATCTCAATTGAGATAGAAGCTTGGGCTAGGCCTGTGACACTAGGCATCTGAACCGCGAGTCCGTCATGCACCGTTTGCTCGATAATCAGTGCTGGGCTGGCAGAACCTAGGAGATGAGCGACCGTCGACCAATGTTTGCGATATAGATCATGCACTACTATACCTGGGAGGGCAGGGGTTGGCGATGATCCTTTGTCAGGAGAGTGAAAGTAAGCAACCGCGATGAGAGGGACACTCACTTATAAAAACGGCTGAGCCTCTTCGACAAGATACAATTCTATCCCTCATCATCACCACACTCACTCACTCAACAGCAGCACACTCGCTCACTCAAGTCATTCTTTAGACTACTTCCAAGTCCTTCAACCAACCGTTCAACTAGCCTAATACCCCAACCGCCAAAATGCAGTTCACCTCTTTCGCTCTTGCTGCCCTCTCCATGGGTTCTGCCATTGCCCAGCCCTTGACTGGCCTCGTCTCCCTCAGTGATGCCACCGCTGCCATCGGCAGTGCCAAGGCCGTTGTCCAGGAGCAGGTTACCACCATCAGTGAGTTGAATCACCACCACGTCAAGGCTTCAACCGAAGACTAATTCGATTCGTAGACACTCTCGTCAAGGGTGAGATTACTGCCGAGACCGTCGTCGAGGTCCGCAAGTCTCTCGTCACTGTTGGCCAGACCGTCAACGGCCTTGTCGGATCTACCGTCACTCTCGTTGGCGTCAACCCCGACCTCCTCAGCCAGGACCAGATCACTGTCGTCCCCGCTCTCCTTGAGAACACCCACGAGGTTTTCGTCAGCGTTCAGGACCTCACCAAGGTCGTTGTCACCGAGATGCAGAAGAGTATGTGGTCCAACAGTTTGAATCAACTCAACCAAATATGAATGCTAATCAATGAATCAGACTCCATCCTTGATGTTGAGGCTGAGCTCCAGTTCGTTCTCGGTGGTGCTGGCGTTGTCACCCAGAACGTCGTCAAGTTCGTTGACGTCGCTATCTCTGCCAAGAGCCCTGTCTTCGCCACCATCTCGGCCACCCTTGGCCACCTCAAGGTCTCCGTCAACGGCCTCCTTGCTCCCATCGCTGCCGTTGTCGTCAAGTTGATTGCTACCCTGTAAACTTGAAGCACCTTGATGGAGTCTAATGTGCTTCACGGCACTCAGCAGTGGAAATTCGGCGTGTTCGCCGCGTGTTCGCTGCCGCTGCTTGAAGTGAACAAGCGGTCTTGGCCGCCGGACATCCGGTCCAATCACTTCGGCACTAATCTTCGGCAACGGTCTTCAGGAACTCCGCTAGGGATCGAATGCAGTAAAATCAGCATGAAGCCCTATAGGTGTTGCCCCTCCTGGTAGCAGACGGATTCCGTAGATTCGTTGACGGTTTTTGGAAGGCATTAATCATTAATAGATAATCAACTCGGTTCAATATAAATGTTGGCCCCATTCTTAGACTTGACTCCTACGTGATATTCTCTAAACTCGGAAGCCTTGAATCTGTAGAATTGAATAGTAAGTCAAGCTCATCTTCTCTTGGGCAGCAAGTTAACTGGGCTAAGATGTGACTGTACGGAATATAATACCTGGTATCATACCGTCTTTCACCATCAAAGCCGGGTTAAAAACGCCACAAGTTTGTCAGCACCTATTTGCCAGGTTGTATCGTTCTGTAAATGATGACCCGCGCCAGGCACCCAGGCAAGTTCAACGCCGTGACCCGCATTGTCCAACTCACCTTCACCTGGTAGTGGATGAATAGACTCATCAGTGGCGTTGAGCTGCCCTTCTCGAACAAGTTCGGAGAACGCAGTGCGATACGTTTGCGCCGCCTTCTCCTGAACTGGCCTTGTCATCAGTTTCTCCTCCATGCCGGCCATGATCAATATTTGATTGCTAGTCGCCGGGCCAATTATGTTGAGCAGCACCACTTTGGGATCAACGAATCGGGTCATCATGCCTGTGGCCCAGAGGAAGCTCTCGTATCTATTGAGGTGGTTTTGAAACTCGGTGACCTTGTCTTCGGGGTAGTCATCGCTGAAGAATACCCGCTTGACCAGAAATGGGTGCGAGAGCGGCGAATGAGAATGCCATCCATGAAAAAGCATTCGAATTGAGAACCACGGGTCGAGACGCCACCAGTTCATGTAAACTTCGAACCTATATGGCATGAGCTCGCCTCTCACATACATAGAACCTGTCGAGAAGAGTGGCTAGATGAGAACGACGTACGATCCTGTTCCAGGGATAGATCCAAGGAGTGCCAGGGCCTTCACTCGAACATTACCCTCGCTGAGAATGAACTGGCTCAGACCACCGCCGCTCGAGTGGCCAACCAGTACAACTTCTCTATCCTCTAGCTCTTGCACGGCTTTAATGCCTGCCACGAAATCATCGGCAATATCGCGTTTCGTCGTCGCATACACCATGCGCAGGAACGATGGATGCCAACTTGCGCCGTGACCACGGGCAGAAACGGCATAGCTTGTGATGCCATTCACAGCCAAGTGACGCATGTACTCATGCCATACCCAGGCACTACCCATACCGCCATGGAGGAAGACGACGGGCGGGTGTGCAGAGTTGGGACTCACTGGCTTGGCGCAAAGCAACTCGAGATCGCCTTTTGGCGTGGATATGAATGTGCGCGTTATGCCTTCAGGAGGAGTTGGAACTGGCTCACTTGGGCGGCACCAGTGTAAATACTGGTAGCTCAGATGTAGAAAGTTCGACATGGTGACGGTCCAAGATAATGAGTGGTAAGGAAAATGTATGGTGTCAACAAGGAGGTAATCCGTGGTGAACGTGTGAGACCACGGCTCCCCTTCGGCATGGCTTTACTTCCCTTCATCGTGACAAAAGCCATCTACGTAGACGATTTAGAAGGACGGAAGATTCAGGAGCTGAACTCCTGTTTTCGTCTTGGCGAAAGACGCGTGCAGAGGATCTCGATGACCGGGACAAGCTGGGAGAGTTGTTGCTTTTCACATCTCATGCCGATCTGGATATATTCCGTACATAATAAAACAGTGGTTTAGTAAATGCGAGGGATTCACATGTGTCTTGTTGAGTGCAGTCCCACGACATCTTACCTCTAGAAGCACACTTCGCTTTGGACACGAGTCCAGGGTTATTTGTTGAACATTGTGAGATTGATGGGCTGTCACTCGGATCGTCATTATCCGGGTGTCGACTAATGTCGGGTACCAACTGCTGCCAGCTGCTAGCACAATTCTGCCATTACATAACCTGATCGAGTTAAGTAATGCTCGCAGTAATAATCCGTAAGGACCTGTTTGGTTCTGCCTGCTCTTATATCTTTTTCACTTGTCGGATTTCCAATCCATCCTCAACATAGCATTGGACACCACCAAGATGGCAGGCGATCTCCTTCCCGAGACCCTCGGGTTTCTTACAGATGCCGCCCATCTTCTTTTGTCGGCGTCACCAGCGACGTCGGCGCATCTTATGTCGCAACGGAACTCGTTGATGTTCCATAACGATCTCGATCTGTCCGACGTGCAAAGACAGCACGTTTGTGGCTGCTGCGGTCACATATTAATTCCTGGCCGTGGCGACATGCTCAAGATAGACGGCTTGAAGACCGCTCGGGGTAAAAAGAGATCCAAAGGTGGCAAGAAGGAAACGAAACCGATATCATCGGAACCAGGCTACGGATGCAGGAAGACGTTCACATGTGGCAGATGCGGCCGGTATACCCAGATTCAACTGCCCCGGCCAGCTAGCTTGCCCAAGCGACGGTTGAAGCAGACTTTAAAGACTGCTGCTGTGAATGCTGAGTTGAAGGGATCAGTGTCAACAGTGCCAGCATCCAAAACTACTGGATCAACGACAGGACTAGCATCATCGACTGATGCTAGTGTGAAGTCTTCGGCCAACGCAAGCAGTAAGAAGAGGGCAAAGAACAGAAAGCAAGGTCTTCAAGCGCTGTTGCAGCAATCATCGAGCTCCAAGCCACAGGGAGGACTTGGACTTAGCCTGGCAGACTTTATGCAGAATTAAATGGTCATCCATTGGTCATCTGCTGGTCATCTGCGGGTTATTCACGGGTCACCCACGGCATGTTCACGGATCTGTACATGCACTCTTTGCAAAGTGATCGTGGAGATCGTCGAGGGAGAAGCGCAAAGACATGTCTAGACGGCTCTAGAAGGATTTCTGCGAGCGTTTTCTCAGGATTATCGCGCTAATCCCGTTAAAAAGTGGAGCCCACGCGCCTGATAAGATGGATGACAAATGGCGACCCCGCCATGAATTCATCAACCAAATCCTGCCCCTCCAAATTTTTCCCGAGTCAAACCATTGAAAAAGTAAGCGCACAATCAGATCAGACACGCTCTAAGAACACGACTCGAACTGCATCGCATCGCATAAGACAACCCGATTCTTACACTATACCCCCGAGGAATCAGTTACCCAGAACGAGCGAAAAATTAGCGAAAATGTCGGCGCCCCAGGATGCGACCGCCGCTAACGCCGGCCACTTTGAGTCCATCGGAAAGAAGGCCGACCAGATCGCACCCAGTGCCAACGGCGCTGGTGCCGAGGAGGACGACGGCAAGGTCGTCGAACAGATTGAGTCGCTTTGCATGAACTGCCATGAAAATGTAAATAACCTTATCCCTATATCCACCGCGACAGTGTGTTTGGTCACCCCTAATTGCTAACACATCTCCTGGAATTTCTAGGGTGTCACCCGTCTGCTTCTCACATCGATCCCCTACTTCCGTGAGGTTATCCTCATGTCTTTCCAGTGCGAGCACTGCAACTTCACCAACTCCGAGATTCAGTCCGCCGGCGAGATCCAGCCCAAGGGTGCCAGCTACCTGCTGCGGTTAACCGACAAGGTCGACTTCGAGAGAACCGTCGTCAAGTCCGACACCGCCATTGTCAAGTTTATCGAGATTGACCTTGAGGTCCCCGCTGGCCGTGGACAACTTACCAACGTCGAGGGTCTTCTCACCACCGTTGTCGATGACCTTGAGCTGGGACAGGAGGCACGAAAGGTCCAAGCGCCCGAAATCTACGAGAAGGTTGGACAGATCATTACCAAGGCGCGCGCCATGCTTGAAGGCGAGGCCTTCCCCTTCCGTCTATCCGTCGATGACCCGGCCGGAAACTCCTGGATCTCTCCTAACATGAGAGACGGTATCGGTAAATGGGAGAAGCGCGAATATGTTCGGACGGCAGAGCAGAACGAGGCTCTTGGTTTGTCCGCAAATGCCGGTGGCGCCACCGCTGCTGAAGACGAGGAGATTATCCCCGATCAAGTATACGAGTTCCCTGCGACTTGCCCCGGTTGCATGCACCCCTGCACGACACGAATGACCATGGTCGACATCCCGCACTTCAAGGCCGTTGTCCTCATGTCGACAAGTTGTAACGACTGCGGTTACAAATCGAATGACGTCAAGACTGGTGGAGAGATCCCGGATCTTGGCAAGAGAATTACCCTGAAGGTCGAGAGTGCAGAGGATCTTGCTCGTGATATCTTGAAGAGTGAGACCTGCGCCCTGGAATGCCCCGAGCTCAACCTCTCAGTCAACCCTGGAACCCTGGGTGGTCGTTTCACCACTGTCGAAGGTCTATTAACGCAAATCCGCGACGACCTCCGATCCCAGATTTTCGAGACCGGCTCCGGTGGTGGTGACTCCCTCGAGGCCAGCGAGAAGGCCACCTGGACCGAGTTCTTCGACGGTCTGGACGTCGCCATCAAGGGAGAGAAGCCCTTCACCATCATTCTCAGCGACCCGCTCGCCAGCAGTTACGTCCAGAAGGCCGTTGACCCCGACCAGGACGACCCCCAGATGACCATCGAGGAGTACACTCGTACAGACGAGGAAGAAGAGGACCTGGGTCTCAGGGATATGAAGACCGAGGGCTACGAGAACGACGCCGCAAACGAGACGACTAAGGAGGAGACTCAAGCTTAAGCCTCCTTAAGAAAAACACAGTCGTTTTGTAAAAAAGTAATTTAATGCGGTGTTATCTTTTGCCCTTATCCCGTATCTATGATTCCCGAAAAAGGCGATCGGATTCAGCTTGAGAGGAAAAAAGCTGGCCTGTCGCTTTTGTGTATTTGCGGTGGAAAAAGGAGTAAATAGAATCCTTTTGCTTTGGGAGGGGGGTTTGTTAGTGATTTTTAGCGAAATAGAACCTTGAATTCGGAACTGGACTTTGCTGCATAACCTGGCATCGTGTCTTACTTATCTATTCATTTATGAGTTGTGAATATGAGTCTGTATCACTCAAATCTCGCCTGGACAATTGTCGTAATGTGACGGAAGTAGTACAGAATCCTGTGTGTACGGTCAGTTGCAACTAATTCATGAGAAACACCGACGTTGAAGCCGAGGCAAACAACGGCACTGGAAATAGGAGACAGAAGTCGGGATGCTCATTTACTACCTACTACAAACTGTAGTTAATAGTCAACCTAGGTATTCCCGTCTACTTCAGACTTCTTGCAAGTCTAATTACCGTTGCCTTATCCTCTGCCATTGCCGTACGAAGTAATGTGTACTAGAATCTCAGTCCCTCACATTCTACAGTCCCACAGACAACCGTATTCAAGTGACGGCCCGCTCGAAGAATGGAGTTTGGGACATGAACTACATTGGTAGGCGAGCAGTTCTTAGTAATAGGGGTCGACCTTTGGGGACTCCGTCACGAATGTTGCCTGTCTAGACGACGACTGGTGGTGGTATACTTCGTACTAATCGTGAAAGGAGACGCCGAACCCCTGATCTCACAAGCGATAGTGATGTAACCATCAATCCGGATATAGGTGACAACTGTACTGCCATCTGTAGCCTGGATCTCCCTCAGGGGCTAACTGCCATGGGTACTTCAACGTATCGATATGAATATGCTGAACTCCTTTATCCTTTCTGGGCAGGTGTCGTAGCGAACGGAGTTGCAGTGTTGTGACGGACAACATCCGAACCAGACTTCGGGCCTAAAATCCATAGATAATGAATTAAGGCTGCTCACGATCTCTTGCTAATCATGGCGTTTCTCATAGGTTCCCCAGAAGGAGGACCTCGGAGGCCATATCGCAATGCGACACAAGTACCGCGGCTTATCATAGACCCAGCAATAATGAATACTGCGTAATGCGACATCTCTATAGGGAAATGCCTAATTGTACGTGTTCGTGGTAACCTATTCATCCGGCGGGAGCGCTGCCTCCTGAAGCCTTCGATTGCGTTCGTGAAGGGCCAGCCTGATCAGCATTTGCAGCGGCATTACCGCCATTTCCGCCTCCTCGTCGTCCTCTACCGCGTCCACCGCGTTTTGAGCGATCCGCTTGCGTTTCTGCCTTCTTCTCGGCAGCTGGTTGCGATGGCGGCGGTGGCGGAGGAGGAGCTGCCTGCGCGTTAGCAGAGGAAGAGGCCGTTGCTGCAGAGGTCTTCTTAGCATCTTTCCGCTCCAGAACCTGAACGGTCCCTTGCGCCACGGTGATTGGGCTAGCCGATACAGCTCTAACCAACGCATCGTGGTTACCAAAATCAACATAGGCGAATCCCTTACGCTTATCCATCTCAACAAAGGTGACAGGACCGTATACTTCCATGGCTTGTTTAAGCAATGCCTCTGTGACACCCTGAGAAGAGTTCGCGTGTTTCACGAAGCCACGAGTAGCTCCAGCAGTAACAGAAGAAGGAGAAGGAGAAGAGGCAGACGCAGGAGCAGGGGCTGCTGCTTGACCCTTTTTCTGAGCTGCAGCTCCAGACTTTCCAGAAGCCGCAGCCTTACCGGCACCAGCTTTAGGTCCAGTTGGAGCTGCTGGGGTCGAGGTAGATGCGGCAGCTGTCGCGGGCGCCTGGGAGGCTGTCGTAGCCGATATGGACTCGTCGGTACGCTTTAAGATCACAGGAGTTGCCATTGGCGCAGACTTTCCCGTGGTAAGAGTCTCCGTCCCTTTACCCTTGCCCGTTTCACCAGAACCATTCTGTTTACCGCCTTTACCACCGCGACTACGCCGGGAGCCCTCAGAAGGCTGATTCTTAGGCGCAGTTGGTGCTGATGACGGTGCGGATGCAGATGACTTGCTGGGACCCGTGGGCGGTAAGGGAGTAGAGCGGTGGGTTTCGGGCTCCTTGCTTTCCTTGTTCGTTTCAGGCTTGCTAGCATCAGCTTTAGCCGCATCTTGTCGCGCTTTTCTGTGGGCGCTTCCAGGGCTTAGTCCAAGATCGCGCTGCAGGATCTTGGCAGCAGCAGCAATATTGGCACGGCGACTCTTTGGCGCTGGCTCTTCGGCTACTTTCTTAGAAGCCTGGCTCGCTGCAGCCTTGGCAGCTTCTGCGGCCTCCTGAGCCACAGCTTTCTTGGTCAGCAGCTTCACAGGCTCCTTTGGTTTTTCCTTCTCCTTCTCCTTGTGGTTCTCTCTGTCCTTCTCTTTCTCGGTTGACTTCTCGGCCTTATCGCCCTTGGTTTCCTTGCCCTTCTTCTTCGCGTCCTCCTTGCCTTTAACTTGGGTCTCCTGGCGAGTATGTTTGGCGCTCTTCGCCAGCGCAGCTTCTTTCGCCTTACTGGCTTTTCGTTCCTTAAGGTATTCGACTAAGGGCGTTGTCGTGACCTTAACATCTGCTTTGCCCACATCGTCAGCGACTTGTTCGGCTTCGCTATCCTTGGCCAAAGTTGGCGCGGTAAGGCTCTCGAGGAATTTCATAAATTCGGGTTCGGAATCGATAGTGCCCTGCCTCGGGTCAAGTCGTTTCTTCCCTGTTGGAAACTTCTGAAAAGCGGCGATTTCCACATAGGGCGGACCGATAAGGGCCGGGTCGTGGGTGGTGTGTTTCGAATCTTCCCACTTAGTCTGCAGGACTTTCTCGGACAAGATAGGGAGATCCTCAATATTCAGGATGTGCAGGTAGCACTTAGCGGGTCGAGACAAGTCGGAAGGGCTAGAGGGAGTATGTGTCAGTGATAGGTACCGTCATGAGATATGCTATCTGAGAAGACCAACTCGTTGGATATCTCGCCGTCATCGTATCGCGCCCAGTCAACCTTGCCGTTGTTTGGTTTCCAATCATCGCCAAGTAGAGTCCAGCACTCTTCCGCCGTCATGCCCGGCGGCAGGCGACGGATGATGACCTTGCGCCCTTCTGCTTGCGCTTTCGCCATGATCGGAATTGAATGAACGCGATTGAATCATCCAACAAAGTTAATCGTGATGCTCCAGGCGCATACGCATGGTTTGTGTGAGAGAGAGATGGAAAATAGACGACACGCGAGCGGTTTGTGGAGTGGGAATGGAGACAAACAAGCTAGGAAGTTGGATGTTATGGTGATGAAGCTTGAGAGTTGGCGTTGGTTAGTGAGTGAATCCCTAAAGCATGGAAGCAAAGCAGTGAAGCACAGGCGGATTATGCAGACCCCACGGTGCCATTAGTTTCAAGAGCCTGGGGAAGCCACAGCCCTGCTGCGCAAGCGGCCTGGGTACTTAATAGCGCCCTAGCCCGCTTTGTCCAAGTGGTTTCCATTTCTGTGCCTCTGATCTCTCGTACCTAGTATAGCGATGGGCTCCGAGATCTGCATATACGGTTCTTTAAGCCGCAACAGATTTTGCTTTTGGTACCCTTTATTTCTATAGATATGACTTACGAATCCATTGCATGCAGTTATCACATTTTCATTATGTCATAGATATACTTGATACACTGATAATCCGTTGCAGATGCATAAATTTGTGTCTTAAACGTGACAATGCAGTGGGGATTTTGGCGCGAACGTATTAGGTAATACGCCCTCATCACGACCACCCCTGGCGCTCTACCTACCCGCCTACCCACTCACCTTGGCATTACATTTCGCCATCTTAACTTATAGACTTACTCGCCTTTACCAATCAACTTTCTTCGTCTTTCGCCATCTTTCAACACGCCGACCCTGATGAAAAAATGGGGTCTGCTCGAATTGCAGTACCCAAGCCGGGTCCGGCCAAGTTGACGCCAGGCGCTGGATTAGACGAGTGGCTAGAAGAGGCCAAACAATGTCATTATCTTCCCGAACCGGTGATGAAGGAGCTCTGCGAGATTGTTAAGGAAGTCTTGATGGAGGGTATGTTGTATCCGTATCCGCTCGCATCTGCATTTGGCATTGGACGGCGGCGTATTGATGCTTGCCGGCTTTAGAATCCAATATCCAACCGGTCGTGACGCCAGTCACCATTTGCGGTGATATTCACGGTCAATTCTACGACCTGCTCGAGCTGTTCCGAGTGAGTGGAGGCATGCCTGGCGAGCCCGCAACTGAGGCGCCGGCGACCGCTACAACCGTCATAACTTCGGCCGACATCGAACCGCCCGAGATAACGAAGCCGAAGTTAAAGAAAAAGATAAGACAGACGAAGAAGCCCGAGGGCAGCGATAGTGCCGCGAATGACTCCGCCATCGCCGACCACGACAATGACGACACAATCGAGCTCGGACAGTCCTCGGGCCCCACAACCGGCGATTCTGTGGCCGCTACGAATGCGGATACTCGGTTCGTCTTCTTGGGCGACTTCGTTGATCGGGGATATTTCAGTCTTGAGACGTTTACGCTTCTCATGTGCTTAAAGGCCAAGTCAGACTCGCCTTGATTGCTCCTCTAACTTCTTCTGCTTGCTAACATGCAGGTAGATATCCCGATCGCATAATCCTTGTCCGAGGCAATCACGAGTCAAGGCAAATTACGCAGGTGTATGGTTTCTACGAAGAGTGCCAGCAGAAGTATGGCAATGCGTCAGTATGGAAAGCATGCTGTCAAGTCTTCGATTTCCTTGTGCTCGCTGCTATTGTTGATGGCGAGATTCTCTGCGTTCACGGAGGTCTGAGCCCCGAGATCCGAACGATCGATCAGATTCGTGTCGTCGCCAGAGCCCAAGAGATCCCCCATGAGGGCGCATTCTGCGACCTCGTCTGGAGCGACCCAGAAGACGTGGAAACGTGGGCTATCAGCCCTCGTGGCGCTGGATGGCTTTTCGGCGACAAAGTTGCGACAGAATTCAATCAAGTCAATGGACTCAAACTGATTGCTCGCGCGCATCAGTTAGTCAATGAGGGATACAAGGTATGTCGCGTAGTTTCTGTCGCAACACTCTCGTTCAGGTACTGATCATCGAATAGTATCACTTCCCTCAAAACTCGGTTGTCACGGTTTGGTCAGCGCCGAACTATTGCTACCGCTGTGGCAATGTTGCTTCGATCATGACGGTCGACAGGAACCTTGACCCCAAATTCTGCATCTTCTCCGCCGTTCCGGACGACATGCGGCACGTACCCGCTGGACGACGTGGCCCATCGGATTATTTCCTTTAGGGCATTGTACTTATGATTCCGTCATGAGCTGGATGATACCATTAAAGGCGTTTGGAGGATGGTTATACATAATGACGAAAAGGGTGATGGGTACAACGTTGCATATAGAGCTATGAAAAGGGCTTGCGTCTATGGCGACGCAATCGAGTCGCATGATTTTTTCCACCACAACACAACAACAACACACGACGAATATCCGGGTCTAGGGTTGACCTCTCTGTATAATTAAAGCGCAACGCAGTCTCCAGGCGGACACTGCACACATACCCAAATTTCAATGCAACAATGTACGGATTACTGTCTCAAGCCCTACACCTCGGGCTTATGTAGTCTCAATAGAAGTTTGAAGACTACCGCAATCGAATTTCAGCCATCATTATAAGGGAATCCAGCTAGTGAGTTAAGAGTTATCGAACGTTTAGCTATCATGATATCAAGATACCAAGCTGCTGCTGTTCCTGACTGCAAAGTCCCATCGTGAAAATGGAATTGTTATGTTCCCCAGCGCCTACGCGCATGTCCGCGGTAGTCTGTTTGCGTCTCATTCGATACCCGTCGAGGACAGAGTCGAGGTTGATTGACAAGATAATTGCGTACTGCGTACTGTCCTTTCATTGTGATTTGTCTCATAGCAGATAATGACATATTGGAGACAATATCCACCGATTGTATGCTCTGAGGTTCGAGACATAGTTCCTTTTCCCCTTAACCCTCGCTTACCTCGTTACCTGCCCGCAACTCCTTCGTGTACATATCGAAGTTGCCCCAAGGCACCCAGATTTCAACGTGACGGGTAAGCAACTCTACTAAGGCCTTGCTCTAAACATTGAGCTTAGACCCTGACAAATACCAGTACATCCACCTCGACATCTTCGTTTGGGCTCATGAGAGAACCTCCATAACCTGAGGATAGCTCCTCATTCTCTCTCGTTATGAATTGCTCCGTTGAATTAAGTCAGGGGTATATGTTCCAAAATTCCTCAGACCTGGAGAAGTACCCCTTACCGGTCAGTAGCCGCACTTCAGCAACTTCCTCCCAACTCGAGGAGGTGAGCATTCTCCATTCCTCCTCCCCTGATCTCAACACAACCGCAACATGAAGTATTAGTCCTCGACGAGACACAGCATCACACAACGAGCTGGTTTGTGGCAACGCCAAAATATGCGAGAAACCTGATACACTGATTTCCTCCTAATTCACGGTTTGTACCTTTCTCCTATCGGACGATCACTCATCTAAGAATGACGAGAAAACAATACTGCAGCAACCGCTGCAAGAAACATCAACATAATCGACTGCAGCTCTGCGTTTATGACCGAGGAGTGGTGGCCTGCTTGGACTACTGAGAACAAGACACCAATCTTCTTCTCCCTCCAGCAGTTAATCCAGCTATATGGTGCACCCAAGTATGTATTGGGCGGAGCCCCTGCTATCGACGTGATACAGTTGGCCCAAGATGAAGGAAGCAAGTACGAAGGTGATCTGAAACCAAGCGCCAACCAGGCCACATGACGGCCTCACTGCGTTACAGTGGTGGCTATCCCCCGATCGGCAACAGGAATGGCCCAGGTTGTCGCACATGTCGATAGAAGTTCTCTCTATTCCAGGTTTATCCAACGAGGCGGAACACATCTTCTCCGGTGCGCGACGGACTTGTAGATGGGACAGGACATCGCTAATTGCGGCCTCGATTGAACGTGCAGAGTTTTTGAAAAGTGCACACCGTTCTAGAATACTGCGATCGCGACGGCAGCGACGACGACGACCCCAACGGAAATGTAGGTGTAGTAGCCTCGTTTGCGCAGCAGCAGATGTCATTATAATACAATATATTTGCCAGTACACCTTAATTCAATTCGACAATCGACAGTCGACATGTCGACTGTCGACCACTTTACCCCTGTCGACTGTCGATTATGCTATCGAGTGTCGAATGTCGACTGTCGGGTACAGGTCGGTTTGAAAGTGCCTTTTGCCGATAAGGGGATCTACATACGATCTTGGTATACTGACTTTCAAAAACATCTAGAGACCTTGCGCCGCATTATATTCGCCATCACTAACCTCCTCACAACTTACCAAGGTCCCCTGAACGTCGTTATCAATGACCATCACAGAGATTTTCTAGTCCGCATCCTCATCTTCCTCCTCATCTTCTGCATTGATGACGGTAACAGACTTCGTCCTGCACCTTTTGTATCCTTCATCACGACAAAAATTCAAGCTCCTCATCGACGACGTCCGCAAGAGCTCTGACGTTGTAACGTAGTGTTATCGAGGAGCACAATATGGTGGATCATGTGGATCGCATGTTCATTATACAAACCTGTTGGCCAAGTCGTAACGGCGAAGTTCAGGAATGGTGGCCTATTGTTGCCATTCGAACTTCCAGCAAGGAATTCACAGTTCCTAACCTACGACAAACTGCATTTCTACCTCATTGGTCTATACAAGAATTCTACGCCCAAATCAGGGCTATCCCAACTACTTCGAGATTATGGGCGAGGAAGTAGTGAACCTGGGTCCGGCATTCATGCTGACACGTTTCTATTGTATTAGTTTCCCTTACCCCTGAGATGGGAACTGACGATCAAAACATGTGAGCAACTTCTGCGATCATCACTAGCAAGGCATCCACATAACCCTCACAGCTCTAATGCCCCTTCTCTGACCGCACTCGTCAACTCACTACGCCACGATCATCACGTAGAATATGCTGCCTGGAACATCAACAAGTTACGCGATCGCTAGCGCAAATGGAGAGTGCGTCAGTATGTCGCTTGTCCGAAGTGTTGGCATGCCTAGAGGATTCAGATGGGACAGAATTTGTTGCGAATCTGTATTTCAAGGAGTACGTTCCCTCGGCAACATCTATTTGGAGGTATTACTGACCGTGTACCTAATCTACGGATATAGGTGCATGTGGAAGCACGGCATCTCACACCTAGCCGATATCATAGGTCTACAAACGAAGACCGACCACACCATCATCGACGAGGATGCCGACCGGCAAGCCCACGCCGGAAAATATAGATCAATTCGATCGCTTGCTGGCTTCTATGCATTCGAGATACGTGGAATGGACGCTCAGATCTGCGCATGATACGCAGTTCAGCCACGTTTAGTAAGCGATAGGCCGTTGGGGTGCATGTACGTAAGAAAGATCCCGTGTCTGTGTATCTGTGAGACATCTCGTACGATTCGTTGTCAAGGTAACTATGTAGAGTAGACTCGTGGCTTATATTGTTATGGCTGTGATATTCTCGGTTCCGATCTTGTGCGATACTATCATTGTACTGGGAGACGCAGGAAAACGTATCTACATCTAAAGCTCGGGACTGTCACCAAACGACATCTCCGCCAATCCGGGCTGATACCGGTTACCCTTGGAGCCACCAACGCTGGCGATTACCTTTCGGATCCTGGCATCATCTTCCTTGGTGACCTTGACATAGGCGGCCTTGATGTTTTCCTCCAAGTACCTGGTCTTCTTCGTACCAGGAATAGGGATGATATCTATTGCGTACACGTTAGACAAATTAATCCAAGAATAACAGACACAAAAAATCAGGGGGCCAAGTAATTACCTTCACCTTGGGCCATCACCCACGCAATCGCAAGCTGGGTAGGCGTGCAACCTTTCTCCTTCGCAATTGCAGAAAGGAGGTCGACCAACTCCACATTGCCCTTGAAGTTCTCATCCGAGAAGCGCGGCATCATGCGACGCAGATCACCTTCGACGAGCTGATCCCGGCTCTTGAGTGCGCCCGTCAAGAAGCCACGGCCAAGCGGCGAGTACGCAATGACAGGGATCTTGAACTCGCGTGCTGTCTTCAGGAGGGCCGTCTCAGGCTGCTCAATCTGTAGCGCAAAGGGGGAGTACTCCATCTCGATGGCGGAGATGGGGTGCACGGCCTGTGCGCGGCGCAGACTGCGCTCGGAGCACTCGGAGAGTCCGATGTAGCGGATCTTGCCCTCGGCCTTGAGCTCCGCCATGGCCTTGATCGTGTGCTCGATCGGGACGAGAGGGTCCACGCGGTGCTGGAAGTAGAGGTCGATGTAGTCGGTCTGAAGACGCTCCAAGCTCGCCTTGCAGCACTTCTTCACGTACTCCGGGTCGCCCTGAATTATGAGCTTGCCATCAACAAAGTTGAAGGCGAACTTGGTCGCAAGGAAGATCTCCTTTCTGCGACCGGTCTCCTTGAACCACCGACCGATCAAGGCCTCGTTGCTAATCACGGTAGGGATTAGCTAGGCCAAGACGGGAATCATGATGCGGGATTAACCCAATTACTCACGTGAACGGGCCGTACATGTCGGCGGTGTCCCAGAAGGTGATGCCGGAGTCGGCAGCCTTGGTGAGGACCTTGAAGGACTCCTCATCGTCGAGACCTCCTCCGATCGAGACATAGCCAACGGACATGCCCATGCAGCCGAGGCCGATGGCACTCACGGAGTCATTTCCGATCTTGCGTTGAGGGTACTTGGCAGCCATTGTGAGTGAGCTACAATGTAATGCAGAGCTTGCTGAGGGTGATGTATACCGATGCAAGTAATCACAAAGAAGCGCCGACGGGAATTAAGAGTTATTTATCTTGACTTGCCAAGCACAGAGGGTATTACTGATACTACTAGCTATAAATGGGAGCTCGCTGTCGGAGTCAGATACCCGGAGACCGGACTTACGGCGGACATAGCGACCGAGCTTCACTCCATCGTGCGGTCATCGCAACGTCATTTGGGAAGCTCAGTTGGCGGTTGGGGTGGATGGAAGGGCGCTTGTAAAAGGTACGAGGTCGGACTGGACTCTGGAGGAGTAGGCCATGAAGCTACCGTCAAGCTACCCTTCAGGGCCAGAGAGTTGATTGGTGTGAACAGCCGTGGTGAATGGTGGCTATGTGTAGTCATCCGGGTCTAGGCCACTCCCTAGCCGAAACTTGACAGATCGAGGACACATATTCGGTAACTGTTGTGGCCTCATCTGCGGGACAGAATCCCCCGACCTCGGGTCACTGCCAGAGCTCAACCGCGATTGTCTGCCGGTCTTGCCTCTCTGGTACGGGCCATGCATCAATCTTCGGCAATGAGGCACAGAGGGACTCCGCTCTGATCTGTCCGGGTGCGGCGCTCTGGTATCCTTCCGGAATGGCGCGGCGCGTATAACGATGCCAAAAGGGAATCTCCCCGAGTCAGCGCCATGAGCCTTGATTTGTAATGATCTCTCAGCTTGTCGACCAGGAGACACTTCACGTAGGCATATTCAATTTACCTGAATTCAACTAAGGAGTGTAGTAGTAATTAAGTAGTTGTGAGTAGTATGTAGTAAGAAGGGAAGCCAAGTTGGATCTGTGAGCAGAGACACGACTGCATGATGAGAAATGCAGCCTGGAAATGTGCCTATTGGCGAGGTTGAAAAGGACACGGGAGGAGTCGCAACGTCGCGTCGAGATGGGGCCTGGAGTGCATCGCTGCGTCTGGCTGCCAGGGGGCGATTCTAGCGGGCAATCGCAACCTCACGGCTACTTCCAGGTACTTCTACAGTGGAATGATAGAGTTACATCTCACGTGCCAAAAACCCCGAGTCGCAGTTAAGATCGCGCAAACGTGATATATTCACTTGCAGCACGCAATTCACTTTGACGACAACCAGAACCAGAACGATCTCAAGGTTTGCATTTCGGTAGTCGAGCTCGGCATCTCTTCTTCTCGTCTTCAATCACAAAAAACACAACAGCCCATCCAGCAGACACTGTACGGAACAGAAATCAGTCCATTTGACCACAGACCAGCTTCTGAATATCTCCGGATCCCTCGTGTCCTGAACGGAGGACCAGTCCAGCGGTGCACAGGGCACCCAACCGGTAGATCTAGGCAGAAGAGCTTCGCACGCGCCTGGGAGTCAACGATCAGGAGAAGGCGATCGAGATTCAATAATGGCGTCGCATTCGCGTTCCGTCTCGGCTCTGGCCGGCAGCACGGTGGCCGGCAGCGCGACGAGGGAGAAGACGTATTTCGAGCAGCAGCGGGAGGCGTTGATTGGGGAGATCGCTATGGTGCGTTTTCCGCGTTTTGCTCCACCTCCCTTTCTCTGGGCTCCCTCCCTCCCTCCCCCTTTTTCCCGCGGGCCCTTTATACAATACTATCTACCTTACCCCCTTTCACATCTAGATTCTGGTTCTCGCTTTTCCCTTTCCCCGTTTTCTCGCGCAACTAGTTGGCCCTCTTTACTTTTAATCAACAAGGAACAAGGCCTATGCTTTCGTGCTTGTGTCGATTACGAGGGAGCATGGGCGCGACGCAATCGGTTGGACTTGACCGACTGGGTTTAGGCCGGGGATAATCGCGACGCAAGACATTCGGACCTAGCCATGCTAACCCACGATCTATCTAACCCATGCAGAGTTTCGAACATGTTCTCGCCAACATCAACAAGTTGAACCGCTCGCTGGAAGCCATTGTCGCGGTAAGTTTGGCTCCCCCTCTCGTGATATTGCTTTGCTTTATGATTACTTCTTGTGGTTCTAGCTTGGCTATTGCCTGGACCTGCATACTCATACATATGCATAAGTTCAAACCCACATGGCTGATTACGAACATTTACATACATAGGTTGGAAATGAATTCTCCTCTGTCGAGGCGCTCTGGTCACAGTTCGAGAATGTCATGGCCAAGGATGAGGACACTAAAGCGGGCCCGGCAGGCGAGGAGCAGGAGCATCATGACGGTGGAGACCGGTCCACCACGCCAAAAGGTGAACGTCCGTGAGCGCTGTCGCGGCGCATGAGGCGACGACGGACTAGGCGATACTATTAGATCGGGTATCTATTTTTGCGTCGAGGTCCACAACGCGTACGCACGCACTTCACGCTCACAGACACAAACACGCAAACAACGTTGATATCACGATCGCACAGGCGTTTGAGGAGAAAAAGGCCAATTGAGGAGGTTACGGAAAAGCATCATCATCATCATCATCACGATTACGGGGACACGAAACACTTTGAGGGGTTTAGGGACGAAGGCGTAATTGACATTACTCAGTAGGTGTGATTTCAGTTTATTTGCTATCCCGGGCCATGCTTGATGCGTAAAAAAGACAACCGTAAAACAACAAGAATAGGAAAGAATACATGACCCTAGTCCAGCAGGGGGCCATTCCATACAGATTTCGCGTGTCCAGTGTGTTTCGGTGTTTCCTCCGTTTTTCCCTTCTCGTGACTCGAAAGAAGAGGGAAGAGAAGACAGAGAGGAAAAAGAGGAAGAAGGGGGGGAGAGAAAGAGAACGACGCGCGAATGGGTATATAAGATAGAAAGAATCATATATATACCATCGCAAATGCCGTTCGGGTTTCCTTTTTGTTTCTATTCCCATGAATGAGAACAGAATAAAAGAGGAGATGAGACTTGCAGTGAAGAAAAGCCCCCCCTGGGAAAAAATATGGACACACAACAACGATTAAAACAACTTTTTTGTGCTTGCACTCCCGCCTCCCCCTTTGCCCTGGGCCCAGCCGTGTCTCTTGTCCTTAACAAGTTTGTCCTGAGATGTTGTAGTAGTAAAAAAAGAAAAACCTCCCTCCCCCCCCTCGCCCCTCCCCTCCATCCGCCCCCTTCCGCCAATTATGTGTTGTTGATTTCCTTCGAGGAGAAATGAAAAAAATGAGCAGACTCTCTCTTCCCGCGCAAGACGCCTTATGTCGAGAAAAAACGTGTAGGGAATGCAAATGCGCATGTTTGCCGTAAAGCGGTATTCTCTTTCTACAGGTGACGTTTGTTGCGCGCGCGCCTCCTTGTAAAAACGAATCCGCCTTCCCATAATGAAAACCACAAGGTTCTTTTTTTCGTGATGATAGAAAGTGGTCGTAGCGCGCGATTTGCTTTAAAAATAGAGGAAAAAAGAAGTCGGGACGAGTTTGAAGAAGAAGAAAAGGGTCTTAAAAGGGAGGGAAAAGAAAAATTAGTAACGTCGTTGCAAATATTTCGTCGTCATTACCGAAGGGAATCGGCCCAAGTCGTTTCAAACACTTTGTGTTGTGTGTTGGTTGGTCCCTGATCTTTTCTCTTGCTCGCGTGTCTGTTTCTTTCTTGTCTTCTTTTCTCGTTTCCTTCTCTCGATCTCTCTTCCTCCTCCTTCTGCTGCTGCTGTTCCTCCTCCTCCTCCTCAGCACCTCCTCTCTCTCCCCCCTTTCCTCCCCTCGTCCCCTAGCTTCTTCCTCCCCACACCAGCCTCCTCTTGAGAAGATCGAAGAAAAAAGAAACCCCGGGGTCTGTGGTTCGCGGGAAAAATCGACAGCTTCGTTGGTCCAGGTCCAGTGTCCAGTTTATTAATTTTTTTCCGGGCTCACAGGAAGTTGCAATTCCGCTTCTTCTTCTTACGACCGCCGGAGATGACAACGTTGTCCTTGTCTTTGCTGCTGCGGAAGGCGCTGGAACCGGACTTCGGCGCACTGGTCGTGGTGGTCTCGACGTTTCGCTTGTCGTTGATGACGACGGTGTGGATGGCGCGCTCGAATATCTCGTCGACGCCCAGCATCTCCTTGCTACTGCACTCCATGTACTGCGCGCCCATTTTCTTGGCGACGGTCATGCCCTGTTCGGTCGTTACGGGCGTCAGGCCTTGCGTCTTCAGCATCTCGATGCATGTCTTCTTGTTTCGCAGGTCCGACTTCAGGCCGACGAGGATCAGCGGCGTGTAAGGGCAGAAATGGAGGACCTCGGGGTACCACTTTTTGTTTTCGTCACGTGTTAGCGCTCTCGGGCTATGTCCAGTATTTGGGGGGGCTGAAGAAGGGGGGAGATAGCGTAGCGTAGCCAAGCGAAGCCGAAGCGAGCCCGAAGCGAGGAAGGGGGCTGGGTTGGACCAAAACATACCTTGTCCAGGACATTGTCGAGGGAGTTTGGGCAGTCGATAGCGAAACAGACGAAGATCAGATCCGTCTCGGGGTAGGATAATGGTCGCAGCCTGTCGTACTCCTCCTGTCCGGCCGTGTCCCAAAGCGCGAGCTCTACGGTCTTTCCGCTCTGTTGATGTGTCGGGTAGGTGATGTAGTTCTCGAAAACAGTCGGTACGTATTTCTGATCGGCGCTCAAGCGATTAGTAGCTGCAGGGAACGCAGAAGAACGCAGGGGAACGCAGGGCAAGCGACGGGGAGGAAGAGCAGGATTTCGGGGTTAAGGAGAGAGAGCGGAAGGGGAGCGAGGGAAAAAAGGAAATAGGGACGGCGAGGGATTTCTAGTCTTACCTCCGGGAAATAACCCTGACTATAGCTGATTAAAAGACACGTCTTGCCGCATCCGCCGTCGCCCACAACAACAATCTTCTTTGAGTATGCAGGTGCCTCGGTCATGTTTGTCGTCGACGAGTCTCTCCCCGTTGTTGATGTGCTCATGATAGTGCTGACTGTGCCCTCGCTAGACCGCGTGTTACGTCCTGCCTTGCGCTGGATGCCGTTGTCGTATTTCTCTGCAATAGGTTGGCCGGTGTTGGGATAGTAGGAGTTTCGGGATTGCGAATACGCCATGGCGTGCGCCGTTGATAATGTGACGAGGATTGTAGTGCCGGATGGGGCAGATTACGGATGTGACCCTTTTTTTCCCACTACTGCTGCTTTTGTCTCAATCGGAAGGGGAGGGTCAATGGTCAACAGTGATGGGCTGGTGCAATCGGGAGTTGGAATGAAAGGGTAAGACTTGGGGTCGAGAATCGAAAAATTAAGAGGGTAAGCAGATGTTAGGTTGGGTTGACGAAGGATAAAAACATAGGTGAGAAAGTAGAAGGCGTAGTGAGAGAATAAGGTGTCACTGAAACTTGGTCTAGCGGTCGGTTAGTTGGTTGGCGGATTGCTAAGTTTGGCTACAGGCCCGGGATCATGCATTTCGTCAGTGGTCAATAGTGTCGGCAGGGCAACCAGAATCAGGTGAGCTACCTATCAAACTGGCGAGCAGCGAGAACTGGGAGCGCTAGGTAGGTTAGGCAGGTACCTAGGTAGTATTGAGTGCTGTTTCAGCTTCTCTCGTACAAATGGGCGACCCACTTTCGGCTATATAAATGTGGCGCTCCACAGGGCTTAGCAGGTGGCCCGGCAGGCTGGTGCAGGCAGAGGCAGAGGCAGAGGCAGAGAGGCAAAGAGGCAGAGAATCAGCAGGTCCTACCTACGTCTGTTGGTAAGCAGTGACGATGGTGAGGACGGGAGTTGCAAAGCTCGACCACGAAAATCTTACTTTGGGCAGGTAAGCCTCGCGTGCTTGCCGGTAAGAACTGGTCAAATGTAAGGAATAACCTGCTGCAACTACCTGGAAAGGGTAATTACGCTAGGTACCTAGGCCTACGGATTAGGTACCATCTTCGTAATCCGTATACGTGCAAGCCCGGCCATGTGCAATCTTATTAAAGTGGCCCGTGCCCCAGAATTTAGCCCGTATCCGGCCTAGACCAAGTACACTACATTAGGCCATGTACATGTGGGTACATGTGGTGTACCTTTTCTCCCCCTGCCCCACTTTCACACGCCAAATTTTCCTGGGCCTACCTAACGGATCTCTCTCCCCCCCATTTCCATCGCATCCTTGCCTCGATGTCACTGAAGCTAGGAAATATAAACAACCACCTTCCTGCCCTCCATCCTTGTTTTTCCCTGCGGCACTGCCAAGTCTTCAGCTCGTGCACCCTTTAAACCCCATCGCTACTGCAGCTGATCTTCAAGATGATGTCAGAAGACGTCGATCAGAGCAGCAGCCAGAGCAAATACGTGACTCTAGTCTCGAGTGATGGCTTCGAGTTCGTCGTGCTGCGAGAGGCTGCCCTGAAGAGCCCAACCATTAAGGGCATGCTGGGCCCGAGGAGTAAGTGCTCCTCCTGCACGGTTCCGAAACCGCATACTGCACGCAAAGCGAACAAGGACCGCCTCTTCTGATCTTGTGTCTCCGATATGTAGGTCAGTTTGCTGAGGCACGAACCGGCCGTTGCGTCTTCGAAGAGATCAAGTAAGTGTTTACTTTTTGTAGTATTAATGCCTATCTATCTATCTACCTATCTCCAGCATGCGCCTCCGGATGATGATCACGAGTATTTTTGCGACGGACCAACGTCATGTGTGGTCCGAATGACATCCCAACTACACTTGACCTGACGACACCTTTAACATTGTCTTTTATTCCTTCTCTCTTGTTCATATCCATGAGAATTAAAGGCCACGATTCCGGGTGACTAACGAGGAGTTATTCAGTGGCATGGTCCTTGAGAAAGTGGCCGAGTACTTTCATTACTGGTACAAATACAAGGACGTTCCCGATGTTCCCGACATGGAAATTCCCGTTGAGCTGTGCCTTGAGCTCCTTGTGGCAGCCGATTTTCTCCAACTAGACCGTGAGGCTTCCCACCCCCGTTATCCCTCCTAGCAGCGGCTTCGCCTCAGTTCGACCCCACTTGGGGAGACTAGGAGCGCAAAGACTTCAGGACTAACACCCAAAAAAGGATAACCGTGAAGACCGTTTGCCTCACGATGTAATGCTCTTGAGTCTCGCTCATGAATTTTTTAATATTGCGGTTTTTCCTGTGGACGCCGAGTTCCGTCGGTCAAGAATTATGTGTGATCTGATTATTATTTTTTATGCTGGCGTTAACGGAAATACGGATATTACGGTACGGTTCGGTTCGGGACGTCATGCATGGCCTAAGTAGGTTGGTCACGTTGATGATGATGGCTGTGTGAATGATGTCGATGCTCACGAGATGCGACTGTGGATCGAGGGGAGCATCGAGAGGCAAACCGCTCAACAGGCCTCGGTACGAAATACGCGTAAGTCTGGTTTGTTTTGACTCGACACGCGTCTTGGGGAAGACGCTAAACGTGTAACAGCTCGTTGTGAGCCACACGGATTACAGCGTAATTTTCTAGTTCAAACACTAGAAACCTCCTTAGTGCCTAAGGCATATTTACCCATCACTCATCATTCCTTCGGCTCTACCCATCATAGCACGCGTGCGGAATATAACCCGTTGCGGTCCCGTGTGCTGGATATCGAATCCTATGGACACTTCTTAATTCCGTCTCCCGTCTCTTTGCGTGACTCGTGGCGACATGTGCTTCACTTGAGCTTGAGAAAAGACCATTGTTTTGCGACCAAGAGGAAGCCGATCACACTTTCTGATATTTCGTATTATCAGGTCTATTCGTCATGCAAACTGGTATAATATGATCGTAACCGTCTCCTCATGACCGTCTTCACGACAATGTGATCAACAACTTAGGCCGTAGATCATCTTATCATCCTGCCCAGTGTCGAGAAAAGTCGTGCTCCACGTCCACCACCACCACTTCCTCGAGGACTACCCCGGTGACCACCTCCTCTATGATGACCACCACCACCTCTGGAATATCCTCCTCTATTCCCACCTCCCCGCTGATCTTGCCCTGGCATCTCGACCGGCGGCGCGTTCGCCATTCTCTGAGCCCTCTCCTCAGGGGTCGCATCCCAGGGGTTTTCAATCTCTAGAAGTCGGCAGAACGCTACTGTCTGGGGGTTGGTGTATTCGTTGGGTTGCTTCGGCTTATTGATCGGAGTGCCTGGGACGTGTGGTGGCGCTGTAATCTGGAAGTTATACGGTACAGCCAGCTTGCCCGCGTTCACGACGTGCTCGTCAACCCAGCGACGCTCCTCATCGATGAGCGTGTGGTAGGCTTCTTCGCCGAGGTCCGGGGGCGGCGTGGCTGACCGATCGCCGATGGTCAGGTAGCTCGAGAAAACACGCGTGATGGCTAGCCATTCAGGGTCGTACTGTAGGACGTAGTTTGCCTTTACCGTCGACTTGCGCGGCTTCACGGGTTTGAGTGGAGGGGTAAGAGAGAGGTTCTTAGGGGGGGGCTTGATGGGCCCTATTCTCATGAGTTGAAGGAAGTGGCGTTTTCCAAGACACTTGTCCAGGGATAAAAATCTCGTGGCCGTGTTGGCGATGCTCGGGGGCACTGGCTGGCCGGGTTGTAGCTTTTGCTTGGGTTTGGGCGGCGCGGCGAACGAGGCCGGAAGTTGGGCGCGTAGTTCATCCAATATCGCGGACTGGGCCGGCTGTGGAACTGAAGGCGCTGGCGCTTTGGCATCGGCAGCTTCGAGAACGGGGGCACCGTCATCTCCGTCATCGAGATCAATTTCATCAGGGTTGCCGGTTGATGGCTGGGGCTCTGCGATTATGGCAGGCGCCTGTGTTTCGCCGCTCTCGGCCTGAGCTACTGGCTCATTATCATCTCCGTCTTCGAGATCAATCTCGTCTGGGTTGCCGGAAGATTGCTCGGGTTGTGCTACTGGAGCAGGCCCCGACGCTAGGTCGCTCTCAGGCTGAGCTGAAGGTGGGTCAAATTGCTTAAGGGCAGCATATTTACAATGTAGATGCGCTGAGAACCAATACGCCGGTCTAAGTCGATCCATGACATACTGAGCGGCTGGGCTGCCCAGTACGCCATCATTGCTCTCCTGCACGAAGTATGTCTTTTTCGCCAACAGCGAGGGAAGGTCGCCAAACTTATCAATCCCGCGCGGCCAGTCATGGCTCAGTCCTATGTCAACTTGCTCCCTCAATAACAGCAACTTCCTCACTTCGAACTCGCGCACGTGATAGATACTCCTGACGTCGCTGTAGCTGAAGGGCAGCCGTTCATAGTGAGACTTATGGTAATCGCTTCCTTTCCAGATACCGCTCATTCCTGCAATGCGTAGGGGCCCATAGCGGATCACATTGGATGCGCCCAGGTAGTAGATATTGGGTGCCACCCATCCACCATAGTAGAGCTCCCATAGATGTGAGCTGGCCTCGTGGTTTCCGCCAATGAAAATAGTCAAGTAGGGTGCCTTGACATCACCCCTATAGTACTTCGCGAAGTCGCCCAATTCTCTGTACTTGGCGGGGACGGACATGGCCGTGAGATCATCGCCGTTGCGGACTGCCTGGAAGTCGCCGCAGATGATGACTATGTCCACGTCGTCCCAGCCTCTCTCCTTCCGGGACTTATCGACCTGTTTATAAATTTCGTCGAGTGTTCCATGTCCCTGTTGTCCTGTGAGCAAGAGACCAGATTTAACGGGATATCAGGACTGGACCATACACAGCCTTCGATGGCGACGCGAAGGCCATCTTTTTTCCGAGGTCCCGAATCGGCCATGGATTTGTCCATGGTGACAGTGCACTCCTTCCTATAGTTTTCTTGTGACTTTCAAATTATATCAATAGAATAGTCGATGTTTCTGATAGGATTGGTGGTTGAAAATTCGTCGCAGGTTTAGACGTCCATGTCACTAGGTAGCCGATGATCATGTGAAATGGCGATGAGGATGTAAAGATACCTCAAGAGATAGGTTGCAATCACTAGTACAATCTTGGCAAGTGTAGCAATTGTAAGAAGCTGCCCGATATTCGTGGTGGTTGAAGGTGATTAGATTAAAACAGGCTACCTACATAATCTTAAGAGAGGTGCGTGCTAGAATTCGTACGAAGGTATCATAGCAAGCCGCGATCTGTGGCGCAGCATCAGATTTGTGGCGGACCTCTTGGATTTCTGTTATACGGCGTGGTATGATTGGTCAGTCATCTAGTAGAACCCACCTCGAATCCTTGCGTGAAGGCAACCCAGCCACATCCGAGTTGTCCATTTTAATCGCTGCCGATAAAGCCGCTTCGCATTCATTCTGAGGTTCTTCTTCACGCCCATATCACAACATGACAACTTCAACACCAAATGTACACAATCGTAAATGAAGAGTAGTTTTACGGTCATTCCATTCTTCGGCCATATTCTTTATCTCCCGGCATCTAAATATCTAAACGGGTCAACTGTCTGGATCTATCTTGGACCTGTCCGGCCATTCATTGATCACTCGAAGTGAATGACTTCAGTCTCGACAGCCTCTTGCTCCGCGAAGATCTCGCCATCCATGACGCCTTCAATGTAGCATTCTCCAACGAGCGTGTACGTTCCGTGCCCCGTTGGCCGAGCGACGAACGGAACCTCACCACCAACCAAAACACAGATACGATCGCCAGGTTCGCAGCCTGGCGGTACGTGACCGAAGCGACCGTGTTCGGTGACGCAGAACCTGAGCGACGACGGCATTGACCGCATCATCTTGTGAATGCTGTCTGCATGTCCTATCAAGAGCGCTGGATCTTGTTCGTTTTCATCTTGCTTGACTTTCATCCTATGCTCCACCCACCCCAAATATTCTGGGAATGCATCTATCATTTCCATAGGCAGGCGGTTGCGCGCAAGGTCCATGTCGCATAGCATTGCGCGAGCGAAAGCTCTCATCGTCTCTCTGTCAGGGGTGGCTGATGCATCGGAATCGAAAGACTGGCCAAACGCCAGTTCGTAGCAGTCCTTAACCATTCGATAGTGCCGCTGCTTCCTGCGCTCTAGTGAAGGATCGCCAAAGGGGATTGAAGAGTCCTGTAATTCGGGCAAATCGGCGACTAACATCTCAACCACTGTCATCGTCATCTTGCCGACGGTGTCGAATAGCCGCCCTTGACATCCAAGGACACGCTCATCATCTGATATGCTCAGTACCGGCTTAGCATGCCCGCCAGCGAAAAATGCCTGGGGTCGAACTGTATAAGAGGCCAGTATGTCTGCTTCCCTAATTCGCAGGTCTGGAACCCATGATGGGAGTCCTTCCAATCTCGGACCGTCTCGAATGAGGACATGCGGCCTTGCTGGAGCCAGACTGAGCACTTTAAGGCTCTGGTCTTTTAACAGCATCGTTTTTGCAAACCGGTGGTACACCTCGCTGACTGAGGCGGTATAATCAGGTAGTATCGATGACCCGATGGCACCCATACTGAGCAGCGAGTAGACATGGTCCCTGGGGTCGGTACATTCAAAGAACGTGCTAACTGTGACTCCATCTACGAGTGTGCCAGAAGTCCTGAATTGCTGCACCATCAAGATGGCATCAACGCAATGTAACGGGATCATGACTGACTCCAGAATTGAATGATCGTACTTGACTCTGTTGAGATCCACAATTCCTAACCCTTCCATAGCCCATGAAAGCATTGCTAGGTCTAGCCATGGGACTTGGACGCCGCCACCGGCGTATAGCACCACTTCTTTGGCGAGCACGACCTCTTGAATCACCCACTTCCGGCGGAACCAGGGCCGTCTCAGCAGCGCCACGAGTGATGTCCAATCATGGTCCAGCAAATTCGGCTTACCCTCCTCATGCAATCGCTGCGCTTCACGGCGTACGGCCAGTGTCTTGGCTGCCTTATCCGCCGGGTCCTCAAAGTTGAACGCGGGCAACATCTGATACACCTCTCTAATTGACTCTGCCACACTAGGCGACACGAACCCATATTCAGGATCGTCCGCCTCTCCGAGCCAAACCAGCGTCCGCGTCGCCTTTGAGTAGATGTGCGGCATCATCAGGACTTGGTTGCTCTTATCAGTCGTGTCTTCTTGGTTGATGCAGATGGCATCGGCCCAGATAATGCGAGGCCGGTCGACATGGCGGAAGTATACCAGCCCCGTGTAGAGGCTGTTGGTGATGTGGAGAACAGCGTCGTTACAGATCACCTGCTGCCTGTTTTTCGACGGATCGCCCCAGCAGTACGAGATGGCCTCAAAGTCGGGAGCATCATCGAGGGACGTGATCACCAGAGATAAGTGGATGGGATCAGTAGGTGCACCTGGATGGAGGTGCAGTAAACGAATGGTCTTTGGCGCCTCGATGGCCGTGTACTCGTAAGCCGCGCTCGACGCCATGTCCAACAACGTACCGCCACCAGGGCAATATGTGTAAGATGAGTTGAGATGAGAGAGAGAGAGAGAAGATGAGGAACTGAATCCTCAGGGTCGTCGATATTCAGCTTCTCATCCCGAGACTCAGCCCCCAACCGACCACTATTCCGAATTAGAACGGCGGCGCCCCGCTTCGCTCCTGTCTAGCCTGCATCAACTATCTCCTGCGCCCACGGCGTTGGAAGCTGCTACAATCTACGGAATATCATTGTAGGTTGTTTCTCATCAACAGAGATGTAGACGGTTCCGTCGCGCTTCACCATCTGCATTCTCACCGAATTGTACACGGTACTTACCTAGAGGTGAAAGTCAACTTTACGGTGAGGATGAGAGATGTTACAGTGAGAGATAGTTGGATGGAGGAATGATGACCTCCAAAATCCCGCATCCTAGTCTATGTAAGCACTTAACCAAAGGATGCTTCCTTGAGGCAGCCTTGTTGATAAGTAGATATTCACTATCAGGTGTGATCTACAATCTCTCTCTTCCATTATCACGCCCTTCATTCCAAGATAGACGCTAAAGATGTAGCGACGACAACGTTCTGTATAATTCATCGCGCTAAGTCCAGCGCCAAGTATTGCCTAGAGTTGTCATGTGGTTCTTGTGTAACCGAGTTAACGACAACGATCGGCGTGTTGGAGTCGCAAAAATGGAGTGTAGGTCTTTCTGGTCAGATGATGAGTTACTCATAGTATGAACCTAGCGGATTGCTCATAGTGTGAGTCTACATATATGTTACTTCAAGATGGTGAAAAGGCTGTGCCTCGGACGGGCAGATGATGTGAGTTACTCATACCGTGAGTCTACGCCGATTGCTCATCCTGTACTGAATAACTGAACGAGATATCGCCTCTGTTACATTGTATGGCCTTTAGACTGCCACATTGTATGGCCTTTAGACTGTCACATTGTATGTCCTTTAGTCTTTCGTGAATAGGTAGTCATTCAGCCGATGAGTCACAACACCGTTGATAAGTAACATGATATCGACGTCTGCCTGATCGGCGTAGGAGGCCTCATCCGTCAAGCCCGTAACAGACGCCAAGGCAGCAGGCAACCAAGACAAATAAACGGACGCATTGAGAAGGTCATCACACGCGCTCAGAAACACAGATGTAGGTAGTACAATCGTATCGAGCATAACTAACTAACTACCAGCTAAATAGCTATGCGAACAAGACTTCCTCGGTCCTCTTCTAACATACACCAAGCATCCCGAATCAAGATAAGGAAAACAGAGAATCAATCAAAACTTTTGAAGGTCCGTTTCCGCTGTAACCAAGGTATCATCGCTTCTTTCAGGTATCAATTCCTTCTTGCTGGTATCATTCCATCTGGCTGGTATCGTCCATCTTTGAGGTATCGTCGCAATTCCCAAACAAAAACCGCTGTAAGAAAAAACGTAATAAAACCCCCATCAGTCCTGACGTTGGTTCCATCCCTGCAGGTATCTTCAGACAAAGTAGAAAAGGACATAAAAATGGAAAGTAGGGTATAAATAAAGAAAGCAGGGTATGGAATGTAAGACGTAGAGCATCAATGTATATATACAGTCTGTGTAAGGGCAAGTAGGAAAGGGAGTCGTTGCAAAAATACCATATTCAAGGAGACACACGCGCGCATTCGCACGTACATACACGCAACAATCTGTACACACGGATTTGTCGATCCCGAGTACAGTCTATACATCGAAGTGAGAAAAAGGCAGGACCTGTAAGATGAAATGCACACGCGATGACCGCTGACAATAAAAACGACAACGTAAAGTCGGTAATAGGGGAAAGAAGGTAAGATGACGCTAGTAAGCCAGTAATAATATGAAACGCCCCCGACTATCAAGGAGCAAAAGCAAAGCAAGTAAGAAAAGCAGGAGAGGGGCAAGTGCGTCGCAAAACCAAGGGGTATAAGCCGATCCAACCAACTGGGAAACATAACAAAAAACCATCCGAGTAAGACTCTCTCTACCGGCCAAGAACGTTGGTGGGTGGCACAGATCGTGTGATACCAACCGAGACTGGGATGCTTGGGGACCACAGGAACAATTATGCCCGGGGACGCGCAGGCATCTGCGGCCTTGAATGTAGGCCCAGTCGATAGCAATCAATGAAAAAGCATCGTCATTGGGCCCTTTGTGCTTGTTGGTATGACATGGCTGCCGTAAAGGCAGGCCACGGCCTTGAAGGGCGAAGTATTAATTGTTGAGAAATGCCGTGGTGCGCCGTTTAACCAAAATTGACGACGTGAACCCGACGGCTCGGATAAGCACATCGCGGAACCGTGAACCGCTGGAAATTCCCGATGATCTCATGCAGCAAGCAGCAGTCCATGCTTGGGAGGAATGGTTGCATGACTACCATGCCTCTCATCAGCTACCCGGGCAACTATTTGCGGTCGGGTAGGGGGTGAGCAATATAGTTGCCGTGTTCACGTTCAGGTCGGCGAATCGAAGCAGTGCATGTCCCAGTTACGTGTCTTCGTGACTGGTTCGTCGCCGTAGTCAGATTGAATGTACCGGGCTCCCTCGGCGACACCAAGTTGCTGTGATTGTTGCTCTTCGCTGGCATCTTCTCAATGTAGGGTTTGCCTGACATAGAAGCACCAGTGCGCTTCGAAGAGCTGGTATCCCCGGAACTGTGCGAGGTCTTTGAAGACCCCTTCGAATTGGCCGTTTCTTGGTCCCGGTTCAAACGTTCCTTCAGGCGATGGATCTCAGTAATGTCATTGTCCAGATACTTTTTTGATCCGTTTGAACGATCGCCAGAGCCGCCTGAAGTTGTCGACGAATCCGTCGAGTTTACTACGGCCTGGTAGCGCTCATGGAGGTCGGTATACTTGGATTTATACTGAGATATTTCAAGTTCCAGGCCTTTAATTCTGGCGTTCGCCTCACTGAGTGCCGTCTCTCGCTTATACAACCTGTTTTCGAGGTCCTTGACTTGTTCGCATTGTTTCCGATAGAGCAAGGTCGTGTCGCGATGAGCCTTGTGTGTCCGGTCATTTTCTGATTGTTGTTGGTGATACTTGTCCTTCAACCGCGCGATGTCCTTGGTCGCATGATGAAGGGCTTCTTGCAACGCATCAACACTGTTGCTTTGAATATCGTAGTCCCGAGCAGTGAAACTTTCATCGAGACTCCCACTGGAGCCAGTGTGTTCGCTTGAAGAAGAACCGAGTCCTGAGTCAAGAGGGTGTGGTTCAGAACGGCTTGGTCTCGTCGTCGCTATGGGGATAGAAAACTTGACGTGATTAGAGCTCGACATTGTGGCGATCAAAAATACTCGTACGGTATGTTAGGAATGGAGTGATGTTGAAGCGAATAAGCAGCGAAGCAAATTGGGCGCGCCAATAGTAGCTCAAAGATGATCGGTATGTAGGCTGATTGGCGGCAGGTGGGAGATATAAGTCAAGCAAGGGGCAGCGGGATGAGATGCAGCAGAACGTAAAGGGAAGGAGACTCTCGAATAGAAATATGATAATCCACAGTTAAAGAGTTGGAGTTGACGATGCAGAAGAACGTAAAGAGGCAAGGTGAGGAGCAGGGCCCGGAAGAGTCTTATACAAAACCAATCGCAGTATTCGACTTATGAGCAGTGTACCATGCGCAGTGCGGAGATACATTGGCACATATAAAAAAAGAAAGAATAGTAGTCACCTCTTTTTTTTTTTGTGCCGAAGTGCTCGTACCTTGTACAGGCACACAAAACACCGGCTGCATTATCAATCTTATGGAGTCATACTTTTAGGCAGCGTACCCTCCCATCCATCCTCCTTTTCCTTATCTGGAGAGGGTGAGGGTGGCAGGATCCTTCAAGAACAGAGGGAGCCTTCTAGCATTGCATAGAATAAGATCCTAATTCAGCATTGAGGGAATCCGGACCTCCAGGCAACGCCATGCAGATCATTTGGAAAAGCTATAGAGACAGAAGTCCTTGGGTACGTAGTGCTGGGGTGGGGGGAGGCAGTGCAGCCGCAGCCACGAGCATCAGAATTCATGCTCTCAGGTTCAGGCTCCCGTCCGAGTTCAGGAGAGACTCGGAGAAGGAACGGGGAAACAAGGGGGAAATAGTACAGACTTTTCGAGAGTGGGCAGATGGGATGACTTTGTGTATCCCTCCATGAAGGGGCCCTGGGCCATTCATAAGCCAAGTTTACACCGAAAACTGGGGATCGATGGAATCAAAAAGAGGGCTGTAGAGTGTGTGCGCGCGTGAGAGAGAGAGAGAGAACAAAGTCCCAAGACCGAAGGAAGAAAACAGCCCGCGAGAATGCCTAAATCGCGGCCCCCAAAAAGGTGTGCGCGCTCAGCGATCAACTCACCCTTTCGTCGGCAGTAGGGTGCGCGAGAGGTGCTACGGTGGTGGTTCTCTCGCTAATGGGAGCTCGTGGCAGATGCATAGTGTAGGTGTAGAAGTCGCGTGTGCTGTGAGCAAAGTCTGCCCGCGTGCTCAATCAGAGCTCTGCCCTGTCCGATGCGTGTTGCGTCTTGCGAGTTGCGCCAGGCTTGTTCCTGGGGGAAATTCCGCACAGACTCACAGATCGCTTGTCTGGGCTTGGTCTTGGTCTTGCGCACGCAGCATGGCAGGCATAATTTGCAAGACCATTCGCCACTCGCCACGGGCCCATTAGCCAGTAGCAGCAGCAGCAGTTCCCCATTCACAAATAATTCACCAGTAGTAATCCGTAGCCATTCACGATTGGCAGAGGCAGCGCAGGAGGGGAGCAGATTATTGGAGGATTTCCCTGCTATCCGATGTACTGAGCAGGAGGTTGCATTCGATGCCGGCACAAATGACTCACAGGACGTCGCGCGTCAATAGTTCCACATTTATGCATGACGTCTGTCAAAAAGATCGGTATTCTGATCGCTTCTCTCTCTGCTGATCGATGAGATTTGCAGGTTGCTTGGGTTATGGAAGTTTGCACGGGAGCACGGGAGCACGCATCAGAAACCGATGAGAGTCGGCAGGTACAAGATATTACGTAATCCCGCAAAGACGATTCAAGTGAGACGAGAAAGAACACTGGAGATTTACGGTTTACGGATTACCTGGCCATAAGAATTAGCCAAAACCCCTCTTTCATTTACGGAAACCACGAAGCAGCGCGAAAGTGGATCATCCCCGCGGAACGCCGGTCCCGGACCCCCGCATCTGCTATTCCGTAATTGTCTGTATGAGTTTAAACGGTATCCGTCGTCATTTTATTCCGTAATCCGTGCAATTTACGGAATAACGACCGACGACCTTCTCTGTATTGAAGCTATCGCCGATGGTCCAAATTGTCTCTTGTGATCTACGAAGTCCCGGAATGTCATACCGGGACCAGGAATCCCGTACAGGCTGCATATAACAAATAACAATAGGGCAGAATGGGTAACCAGCTGACCCTGCCGTGTCGAGTCTCCGAATGCTCACCACAAGAAGGGAGGGGATGGTTTTTCCACTTGAACACGGCTGCGGCGCACAATGCAGTCAAGTGACGGTAATGTTGAAATTTTTACGAGAATGCTGCTGGGAAATAAAGGATCCGTGCTTGCAAGGAGTGAGATTCTCAGGGAGGTTGTAATATTGATGAGAATTCTCCGATGCTCCTTGGGCTTAGACGGGCCGTGCAATGCGGAATCCTACACGGTGGGGTCAGGTGTCTTCTCATATTGCAGACACTACGCTCTACTTTTATAGACCGTATGACTGCCCTTCGGGACTGTGGACCAATGCGGTACTCCTTCGCATCAAGAATGACGTCAGCCCCTCGATCGCCTGCCGCATTTTTGGACCATCCTCTCTTCGTCCGTTCCGTCGTATTTTTGCATGCAACCCTTTTCTTTTCTCCAAGTTCCCTACATATGAACGTTTGAGATCGCCGGCTGGTTATCTGCACCAGGCAGAAGCCCCCCTGCTCACGCCGAAATTTTTTTCGGAGACCCTGACCGTAATACGGCAATATTCATCGGATAGATTATTCCAGACGCTCATCTATCCCGTACGGATTATGCTACACCACAGGGGACTTTGATGGTGATGACTACGACCTGGCCGATATCAACTCGTCATTCTCATTAAAGACGATCTGGCTGATTCGCAGCGTCTTTGCTGGATTAATTGTGTTTTGATTTGGGGAATCCTCATATAAATAGCCGTCGCTGAACGAGTTATTGCAGGTGGTGCTGGCTAATCGGTGATTGCGCCGTAAAGGACCCAATGCCCGAGTCCAAGCCAGTCTCGGCGAATCGCAAAGACGAGCAAGAATAAAACCCGGCGTGGGTTTATATGCTGGGTGTCTGGTGTCTATCGATGGTACCGAGAGCTGAATCCAACATGCACGCGGGACTGGTCGCGATACCATGGAGACCATGGAGATAGCTGCACCCCGGGTCGGTTCAACCCAGATCTGACCTGACGTACGATACTCCGTATGTACGAGCACACCCGCCCGTTGCTTGTGCTTGTCTGGTTAAAAATAGAAAAAGCAAGCTGGAATACTTGGAAAGTGGAAGTGGAAAAAGGGCAGCCCACGCGTTTCAGGCCTCGAGTCCCAGGAAACTCCTCTCGAGTTCCATTCCGTCTTATTCTGTACCGGTCTGAGCGAATCGTGTCGCGATTCCCCTGTGGCTCGTCGTATTAGTCCCGCACAGGGGACGCCTCCTCCAGGACAGCCCCAAGCCTTGTTGCTGCGGGACGAGCAACCCCAGGAATGTGGGATTACGGATCGTACGCGATACTACCGCAGAGACGAGCGGACGAGGCCTCCGGGAATCCCATGGACTTCAGTATGTACCTTCGTATGCCAGACTCCTAGCACCAATACAAGAGTTTCATCCAACATGCATGACGGTTAAATAGCCTGCGTCGCATCCTACCCTACGTAGTACTTTCAACACACCTAACTAATTCAGAATCGCTTAAGGAAAAAGTCCCTATGCTGTGTCAGTACTTAGCCATGGCATCATGATGGATTATCGGTTTCTGTACCGGCGTACCCATGAGCAGTAGGTCGCGACCCAGGGCGCTGTGCGTACGCGTCCAGTGACCCTTTGGGCTTATTCGTCCACGGAGCCAGCTATGGGGGCTATGGGCTATACGCAAGGCGTCAAGGCGTCCGCCCAGCGAGGGCGCACACCCTTGCAGGACCGTGGATGACGAATTGCGCCGCGCAGAATTTTTCAGCTAATATTTCCGCAGGGAGGCAGAAGCAGGCTGGGAAGAGATGAAAAAACCGGTGGAAAGAAGGGAAAATTCATCTACAAGCTTCTAGACACTTCTCTTCGTTTTCCTAGGTAGGACGGACATGTGCGACAGTCGCTACTCATCCATGTAGAAGGCCCTTTGTGTTGCTTTTTGATGGTAACGTTGTGGTATTGTTGATGGAAAGAGTTGGGTGAGTGAATGATTCATAGCTTGGGGTCGCCGATCAAGCGACCAGTGCCATGAGCTGGGTCGAGCAGGGTTCACATGATGGAGGGTTGTCCCGTCTAGGAGCATCTCACGGACATCAGAACGCCAAAAGGATTCGGACATGACGGTTTTTGCGCCAAACTACGGAATAATATCTTTACTAAAGTCGCGAAGTACGAGTAGTAGGTAGTTAAGTGATGTTATTCTCGGATGGGAGCTTAGTAGGGATCTATGGCGAACACACCCGCGGATCGCGATCATCCTGGATGAGGCGGGCTGGGAGCTGATCGGGGAGAACATGTGGGGTAGTAAGTGGTAGGTATTTTGAACTCCTGAGACATGCCATGAGACAGAGTTGCACAGTCAACGGCAGTGAAAATAAATAAAAATAGAAATTAAATAAGAAGACAACGTCACAATACCAGAGAGCTTCGACCGTAGATGTAACACTATCAAAACAAGATATCCAGGAAGATACAGAGAAACAATCTGCTGTGCAAACTTGACAGAAACAAACACCAAGACAAGAGACAACAAAACTTGCAAAGCACCATGTTCAGCCAAAATGCTCCGTTAATAGCGCCCGTAAATGATAACACATCGCTTTGAAAGTAGGTGAGAATATCACCTTAGGTATACAAGAGAAAATCCCGTTACATCGTAGTCCTCCTCAAACTCTTAGCCATAGGGCAGCCCTTCGCCCTTGGCTAAGTGGCAGTGACGGACATCAAGAGACAGTCAAGTGGTGGTCGCAACATAAGGTGTAGGTGGGCAAGGGCTAATGGTGCCATCCGAAGTAATCGGCCATGTCATCCCCTACTTGTTTCTTCTTCTTGCGCTCTTGCTGCAGGGTATTCTCCTTGGCTTGCGCCTCTGCCAACGCAGCCGCCAGTTGCTTGCGGTACTTTTCGATGTCGTCCTGGTGGTGTCCGTTAATGGAGTAGATCTCATCCTTGTGCCGTCCTCTCATGGAATCGAGCTCGTCCCTGTGGTGTCCTTTGAGGAAGTCGATCTTGTCTTCCAGCTTCTGAATCACGCCACGGAGATTGCGGACCTCATTGTACTTGTCGTAAAGGTCGTCTTTGAGGTATTCATGCTCCCGCCTATCGTGGAGGCGTTCAGGTCGGGATCGCTCATAGCAGCAGCATGAGAATCGGTGACGTATGTGGATAGAGATTGTGTCGGCATAGTACCGGTCCGCGTAGGAGTAGTCTGAAGAACCGCAGCGGCACATTGTTAAGTGGTTGTTTGTGTGAGTGTCGAGAAGATGGTATGATGATCCGGGAAGAATCAGTTGTTTTTAGGGGAGAGTATCTTTCAAACGGTAGAGTAGGTCTTGGATTGTGTGTGTGATGCCTGTGAGTGTGATGCTTTTGTGTGTGATGCTTGAGTGTGATGCTTGAGTGTATGAGTGCTTGTGTGTAGAGATCTCTGTGTGTAATGCTTGAAGGTAAGATGTATAGTGAAGTGGGAGTGATGCCAGGAAAACAGAACGATGGGATCGAGCAGCACATGAACTTATATACGATATGCCCCTTTGCGGGATGGTGTAGTCCGTACACAGAAGAGTCCAAAGAATCAAGTCAGTAGTGGTGGTGTAAGACACGCAAGGCCGCCAGCCTCCGCCTACCCAGCTGATCCCAAGGAGCCGCATAACCAAGGGCTGATATACCGGACATAGTAACGTATACTGAGCCACAACAATGCAGTTGATACGGACGATACAGACAATACACTGCCTGTAACCTGCCCATGTGGTAGCAACGGTGATGAGCGGTGATGAGCGGTGGTGGAGTGTGGATGGACTCAACCTGAAAAATCCTACATCATGCCGGGAAGAACAGAGACACGCAGATGCCGGACCTGGTTTGCATAGACGACACTGATTCCGGAGGGTGAGTGTCGACCATCATAGGCGGCGTAAACGAGGGCGGACGCTCTAGGCTCCTGAACATAAGTTCGTGCATTGCGTTAGGGCCATTTGAGACCATATCACCATGCGAGGGACGTATTGCAGCTGTCGCGCTATTCGACGACGTTATGGAAATGAAGAAATTACATGCGAACATGGCGTCCTCTACAATCCGTACACGACAGCATGCCAGCAGCCCAGGCAACATGCCCTACCTAAACCCCTACAGCCGCTAGTTTGATATCACTTAACATTGCATACGCGGTGCACCACGCATTGCATATGCAGTGCAATCCTACAATGCGATACGGATTCGGCGGGTGTTCTTGAGTGCGGTGATCCCTATTGGTCCAATCCCCAGGATAATGGGCCCACCAGGCCCAGGGGCCCACCCTGGAGTTGCCCACACCCGCCCCCACGCGCCACACCCAATCTTCGCCAACACTGCTCTCCTCATCTGAAGACTGATGAGGCTCTTGCTGGAGCTGAGATGACGGAATACCAGCGCTGAGGCGGTACAGAATATAATTAGACGAATCGGACCGTCGAGGAATTTCTACTTACCATCCTGTGCAGTTACAGCCTCAATCTGTCAGCGACGAATGTTCACCTACTCGTGCCAGAATGCTACCCTGTGGATCTCCTGGAATGCTTCCCATCATCTCGAAATATCTCCCTCCATACGGAATAATTCGAATGGATTCAGGCACGGAGTCTGGACCTGAACAAACCAGGTTACTATTCGCATGTTCTGCATGGAGGGACTGCCGGCAGAAGTCATGCATCCATACCACATCAAGAGAGCCTCTCGAGTCCATGTCGGCTTCGCAGACTAGAGACAACCTCACTCTTCTGCCTGTTCTTCACCGCCAGAAGCTGGCATCAACAGGCTTTATGTCGGGTTTCCAATCCACCAGCTGGACTTCACGTTTGTGCAGCTATCCTGCTTGATCACTAGGAGTGTATTGAGCTTGTTGACGGCTGCACTTGTTGACTGCCAAAAGGACGGAATATCATCCAGTCCGAATCATTCACACCCACGACAACTCGATGAAAAAGTGGAAACGCTGATGATACTTGCCAACGAAGCTAGCCCTCTCCGAAATGGGCGTCAAGTTGTCACAAGGCTAGCTCCGGACATAACCTGTTTTTGCTCCCCTTTCTCCGGAAACACTTGTCTGGTCAAAGGGTGACTCACAGTCTTGGCTCGAGGGGACTACCTAATTGAGCCTCAAGAGACTGTGAGCCGCAGTTTGGCCAAGATGGTATTAAGACGACAAGCAATTTGAGACGTATACGAATGGTACCATCTGGTTCGAAATACAGTGAAAGCAAGGCATGTGTGTATGCCGAATGGTACGCACATCCGCCCGCTCGGAGGACTCCGATGAAAGACATTCCGGCGAGCTAGAATGTCTCGTGAAGCTGCATGATTGTTGGTATGTGGGCACTCAGAGGTGCGACTTACTACGACTCTGATTTACGATATTGCCTGGTATTGTATCCTACTCTTTTGACGGTACTGACTGGTTTCGCATGTGGAAAAACCCATCGAACCATCCATCGACGAAAGGTCGTTTTCGAATGCTTACCTCTCATTGAGCCTCTATCAACGCCTACGTTACACTTACAGTGGCAGAGTGGTATCTACTACTTCCTTCATATGCATGCCTTGCATATCGAACCAGATCTTGTGGAACTGCTGATTGTTACAGTCTATGAGAACTATGAGCCTGGGGAAACTCAGACTTCCATACCGAAGGAGACTGTGTGTCCTTTTTTAGAAAAGCTGCTCGGATTCTTAAAGATCTCCGAGTCCGAGTGATTGGGGTTGAGAGCGCTTAGGACCGGGATCTTGCGAACTTGGTGACAAGCACGATCATGATCGGAATCGGGTAGGTCAAAGGGGGTTGAGGAAGATGCGGCTGTCGACCGCATCAGTTCTTTGAGCTGCAATAAAGAACAACTCCCGCAGATATTTGTCTCGCGCGATATTATCGGGATCAAAGACGACGTCAATATATTGCTTTTCCTTCGTCGCTGTCAATATTGATGAGAAAGCCTTCCGCTCATCGGCTACCGCTACCGAGTCAATTGGCAATGGCAAGCAGTTCAAGCCCCAATCAATAGCAAATGAACTTCTAGTTCATAGAAGTCGATCGAACACAATTATACTGCCACTATCCGGCATTCTATCTACCCGAGGGCACGCCATGGAACCGGTCAAGATAGTGAACAAATGGCGCGCTCGTATCAACGCCTCACACTCGTTACTAACCTAATGTCTCCTCCCGTCTTTCTTCCCTACCCACGTGCTAGAACGTGCTACCCGTAGTAGCGACCTTGTGCATGACTCAGGACCTCACCCGATTTTGTGTGTGCTAGACCATATCAAGCAGGGCGCTTGCATATATCGTCGCGTCAATATCTCGTCCTTCCGGTCCCCTTCATTGAAACGGTCAAGGTCAGCCCTGTTGGAAACTTGGATTGGTGGACAAAATCCTAAAGCCGAAATCCGAAGGCGGGCGCGCGTCCCTTCCTCCCTCTCTCTCCGCTGGGATCTTCTGAACACATAAATACTATCAGCATCGTTCATTTCTCTTCCTCCCGCCAAGATCATGCAGGTCCGTCTAGCTTTCCTGCCCGTCCGGTCCCCTTCATAAAAACGATGCCGTCACCGGAGCCGGTGGCTCCGAATAATTGTGCAGAGCCCCGCACATCGCGCGCCGAAGATTCGCCACCCTACCAGCCGGAGAAGGGGTTCCTCGTCGTCGATGACTCCGCCGGTGCCAACGAGGTCGTCGTCGACTGGGACGGGCCCGACGACCCGGCTAATCCCTTGAACTGGTCCTCCGCCCGCAAGACGTTCATCATCGTCATCATCTCCGCCGTGACCTTTAACATCTCGCTGGTGCCGACGATTTTCGCGCCGGGTGTGCCCCTGATGCTCAATGAGTTTCACAGCAATAGCAGCTCGCTGGCGACGTTCTCTGTCTCGGCGTACGTGGTGCCGTTCGTCATCAGCCCGTTGTTAGCGGCGCCGCTGAGCGAGCTCTACGGGCGCAATCTGGTCATGAATGTCTCGAATGTCGCGTTCCTGGTCTTCACCGTTGTCTGCGCTGTTAGTAACAGTATTGGGCTGTTCTTGGCGTTTCGTGTGTTCCAGGGCCTCGCGGGCTGTGTCCCCTTGGTCCTCGGAGGCGGTATGATTAGCGATCTCGTCGTGCCGGAGAAAAGGGGGCGCGCGTTGAGTGGTTGGCAGATTGGACCCTTGCTGGTGTGTATAACAGAGATGCTGGAAAAGGCACGTGCGCTTGCTCTTCTAACGGATTGACTCTCAGGGACCGGTTATTGGACCCGTGGCCGGAGGCTACATAGCTCAGAATGTGGGATGGCGCTGGCTATTCTGGCTCATTGTTATTTTGGTGCGAATACCCCTTTTCCACGTGCCATGTCGTATATTACGTTGAAGTTTCTAATCTTCGCGGAATCCATAGTCCGGCGCTCTCACACTGCTCTACTTAATCGTTCCTGAGACATATCCGCGAACATTACTCGAGCGCAAAGCAGCCCGCCTCCAAAAAGAGAACAAGAACACGACTTACGTCGTAGCGGGCGCCATCAAGATGCAGCCCAAAGACCTCCTCTTCAGGTCCATAGTCCGCCCGCTAAAGATGTTATTTAAGTCCCCTATTGTTCTCATCCTCTCGCTACAGATGTCCATCGTCTACGGCTATCTCTACATCCTCTTCACGACCTTCATCTTCGTGTTCGAGGGTCAGTACGGTTTTCAACCGGGCCCCGCAGGCCTCGCCTACCTCGGTCTCGGCGTCGGCTTCCTCATCGGTCTTGCTTCGAACGGACTGACGTCCGATTACATCGCCAAAAAGCAAGCCCACGGCGGCGAGCTCAAGCCAGAGAGTCGACTCGCGCCCCTGATTATCGCCGTACTGCTCATACCCGCTGGACTTATATGGTACGGCTGGACAACGCAATTCCAGATCCACTGGATCGTCCCTATTATCGGGACCTCGCTCATCGGCATCGGCGTGAATATTGTCTGGATGTCCATCCAGTCATACCTAATCGACGCATTCAATATCTACGCCGCGAGCGCCCTGGCAGCAAACACGGCCGTGCGATCCACGTTCGGCGTCTTGCTCCCGTTGGCGGGTCCGCCGATGTATGATCGGCTCGGTCTGGGTTGGGGAAATACGCTTCTCGCGTTCATTGCGTTAGCTACGGTCCCGTTGACTTGGTTGATTATGAAGTATGGAGAGCGGATACGGCTGCATCCGAGGTTTCAACTGGATCTTTGAAATGTGCGCGAGAGAATATAACGAGAGAAAAAGTAAAAGGATAATAATGAGAATTCAGATATACTGGATGCGTGTTTTGGCAATATTTCCGGTTATATCATCAGACGATAGATATGTCATAACGATGTAAATAGCTACGCCCCTTCATATAGAGCGGTCTCGTGTTCGACTGGTTCGACGCCTGGCCAAATTAGAGATCAGTCTCCTATCCCTTCGATGAGACGGATGTGATGGTCATCTTCGGCGAGCGCTAGTCCGTTGACCGCAGACATAGGGACGGCGATGTCCATTCGAAAAAGTCGTGTCTCATATCGAGAATTAAGTCAAGACCCCCCCCTGCGACCCACCCCCGTCACGACCCGGCTAAAAAAACGCCGCGCACCCACAAACCTGTTAATTAATCCTTCCAAAAAAAACCACACAAACGACTCTATATTCTTCAACAAATACACCGTTCAAATCGTCGCATTCAGCGCTACACAACATGACTTCCCGTGCTGTCAAATTGCGTGCCGTGAAGGCGATTGACGATATAGAAGGTGGTTCGCCGATCCGAGAAGCCACGCGAACCCACGACGTCGATCGGTCCTACGTACGACGTAGACTTGAGGGGATACCTACCCGCGAGGAGATAAACGAACAGTCGCAGATACTCTCTAGGGTTCAGGAGGACGAATTGAGTGCCTGGGCTCTAACCCAGGCCAAACTGGGGTACGCGCCACCTATATCGCGTTTCAAGGACTACGCGCAGCGTATCCTAGCAGCGAGCGGCGCCACGAAGAACGTAGGAAAAGCGTGGCACACGCGTTTTCTAAGCCGTCACCCTGAACTAAAGACTCTAAAGAGTAGAATAATCGACTTTAAACGCGTCGACGGCGCGTCACCCTCGAATATCAACATCTTCTTCGACCGTCTCGATACTCCAGAAATACGACGCGTAAAGCCCTCGAATCTCTTCAACGCTGACGAGTATGGCATCATGCAAGGTGTTGGAGAGAACGGAGTGGTCATCGGCCCGGCAACGGAGAAAACAATACTGAATAAAGGGCCTCAAAATCGCGAGTGGACAACAACGATTGAAGCAATAAGTGCAACAGGACGTGCCGTGCCTCCATTGGTCATTTTTAAGGGCATGTCAGTACAAGAACAGTGGTTTCCTGAGCAACAGAGCGATTTGTTTACAAATTGGAGATTCACCCATTCACCAAACGGGTGGTCTAGTAAACAGATTGCAATGAAGTGGCTAAAAGAGGTGTTTATACCATTCACAACCCCATCTGATGTGACGGAGTGGCGAGCCCTGATATTGGATGGCCACAACAGTCACACCACCACTGAATTCATGGAGGAGTGCTTCCTTAATCGCATTTACCTTGTGTTTCTGCCTCCTCATTCCTCTCACGTTCTGCAACCATGCGATTTGGGCCCGTTTTCAGTCATTAAACGTCAATACCGCTCCATTCTCTTGGAACTTTGCGCGAAACGCTGTCAATCGTGCCCCGGCAA